>JAEMOT010002400.1:0-11153 GCA_019297695.1 Apostasia ramifera | reverse complement strand
GAAGAGGGAGACCAAAGAAGACATGGCAAGAAACTATAAGGAGTGATCTTAATTACTTAAACTTAGATAAGAATTTGGTAACTGATAGAGCGCAATGAAAACAAAGGATTCATGTAGCCGACCCCACCTAGTGGGATTAAGGCTTGGTTGTTGTTGTTGTTGTTGAACATGCAAATCTTCCCTTAATGATTTTATTTATTGAAATGTTAACTTCAACTTAAATTTTTTTTTGTAATTAATTTTATCAAGCTTTCATGATTTATAATTATTTTTTTTTGATTGACTAAAAATTATTCTGCTTTATAATTTGAAATATAAATTAAAATTAAGTTATTTATAATAATGGAAAGGAAATGTATGGATTGGCAAAGAAGAAATAAGAGAAGATGTGAAAACAAGGAAGAAGTGATGAAAGAAGAAAAGAAGAAAAGAAAAGAAGAAGAAGAGAAGAGAAGAAGAAGAAGAAGAGGAGGAGGAATTAAGAAAGAGAACATTGGAAGTGATGATAGGAAGCCTTCTCTTTTCTTCTTCCTCGGGATCTCCAATCTCTCTGCTTATGTCTACCTCTATGTCTGTTTGGCTCTCTTCCTTCCTAAAGTTGCTTGCTTTCATGAAAGGGAACACAAAAGAGAGGGGAAGAGAGAGAGAGAGATGAATAATGGAACAAATTAATATGAATAATTCCAAATGAAAGGGATTCTTGCTTTTATGATGTTTAATAATCTTTTTTGATAATCGAGCAATCCATGTTTCATTAATATCTAATCAAGCTTTTAGAAAGGATCAGTTTTTATTATGTTTCTTTCAAGATTTGCCTAATTAAACTTCCATGCTCCGCCTATTGGAGAGTTAAACGAGTAAAAATTTGTGTCAATTTTGATTGAGCTAACTCAAATTTCATAAAAAATAATAAATAAAAATATTTACATATATATATCACATAAAATTTTTAATATTATATTATTATTTAAACATACATCATCCTATAATTAAAATTTTATGAACATAATATGTCGATGATATTTAAAATTTTTTATAATATGTAGATGCTTGTCCTTAATAAATATTACATATTTTGAACTTATTTTTTCAGGAATTAAAATTTTAAGAGTTAATATTATAGAGTTCTAAGATTAAAGAATAACATCAAGTAGATTTATATTTTTAGAAAAAAATAATTTCATCCGAATTACTCACAATTTCACTAAAGTCTAAAAAATTATATATTAGTTGGGTCCCTGCTCAAATTTTTGTTTTTCGCATAAGTCCTTTCTCATGTATTCTGTTAAGTTCTCATCATTAATATATTATTTAAAAAAATTAAAATACATATTTAATCAATGAAAATATGTGTAAATATATTTCTAATTATTATGACCCTAATTTTTCTTCTCTAAATACTAATTTATAATAGTATTTTTTAATATTTAAGTATATATTTTTAAATTTTTAATAAATAAATAGAACGTTTAAACTTAATGAATTTGTATGAATCTGTTAAAAAAATATTTTTTTTGATATATATATATATATATATATATATATGTAAAATTGTGGTCGATATTAGTGGACAATATTAAAAAATGGACAATATTAAAAAACTTTAATGACTCTGATGAGAGTTACTAAGTTTAAATCATGAACCCATTTTTGTATTTCCTTCTAGCCTTAGCAAATTTACTTTATGATATTTATTCAAAAACTAATGTTATATATTAAGGTTCTGTTTGGTCGGAAAAAAAAATAATTTAAAAATTTTTTGTAAAAATTTAAAAAAAATATGTATAATGTGACATAAAATGAGTTAGTTATATTAAAAATTGTGTTGGATGTGAACTAAAGTGGTTGTTTAATATTAGAATTTGTGTCGGATGAAATATAAAATAATTTTTAAAGTTTTTTTTAAAAAATAAATTTAAGATTTTAGCGATAACTAAAATAAGTTATTTTTTTTAGCCAGCTGCCAAACAGGGCCTAAAACTCAAAACTTGTTATATTTTATATAACATTTATAAAATTAGATTAGAGTTGTTAGATATATTATCCAAATTATTTGTTAAAATAATTATCAGATCTATAGAGCACAATAGATACATGTCGGATAATTACATAAAAATTTGCATTTCAAAATTTAATTTTAAATAAAATGGAAAGCAAATTGATTTTGATGTGATTGAAAACTTAAAAAAGTTCAAAACCAAAATGTTCTTAAAGCATTTTCCGTAGAAGATAACTCAGATGTAGCAATCAAAAAAAGAGAGCTCAGATATTGTTTCCCTATATTTAATGCTTTATGTTTTTAATAAAAGTAAATTACCATTAAGGAGACTATCTTAATACTATATCATATCATGTAAATATCATAATTCCAAAATATTATTTTTTATTAACTATTTTATAATTTTTTAAAAAGCTATTTAAAGATATATATCATCAAACTAAACAATTCTTTTCTCTAGATAACGTAATATGGAATCAAAATAGCATTGCTTGAAACACCTTATCAGCTTCAGGAATTAACTTGCATAAAAAAATTTTAAAATTCATGAATCAATTTAATATTCGTATCAACCTCAAGGATCCTCGAATAATAATTGACTCTTTTAATATATAAATAGTGGAAGCAGTGTATTAAAAGAGTGGAAGCAGCAAATGTTTGTGCAGTTGCCACCAAGCAAGCCATTAAGATTAACAGCAACAACAAAAAATCAAAATAAATGCATGCAGCAATAGCTTGAAATTTATTGATCCCTAATCAATTTATTTTTTGCATTACTTGAAACGACATCACCCCACACACACAGAACTGAACCCATTTATGTGTAGTTCACACAGTTGGCTCAACTCGATCACATCCAACTCCAGTTCTATTAAGTTGCCAACCCAAATTAAACTTTAATATATACAGTCAGGCCAAGTCCAACTTAATTTTACAATACAATGCGCAACCCAATTTCAACCCAACTAATAAACAGACGTAAAGTTGTGATCAAATTGTGATGCACTGATTATTCAATAGAACCATTTTTAAATTAAGTGATTGAGTGATAGGTTTTACTCATAGTTTTTGTTAACATGTAGTTCCAGCGCTGCATCTCAGCCATACGTGTAGTGTCTTGGGAGACTGTAGCGCCCGGGTACTTCAATTTTAATTTTATTAGTAATAATTTCGTGATTTTAATTGATATGTATGATTTATATAAATGACTTTTATTTATGTATTTTATTTGAATGAAATTTTGAATCAATTATAGACTAATAATAGTATAATAATTTAAAAATTAGAAGATATTTTAATTGAATGTATATCATTAAAGATTGGACTAAATTATCCCTTAGAATAATCTAGAGTCTAATTATAAGATTAAGGACAATTTAGTCTTAAACAATTAATTATCTTTCAATTAGGGGCTAAATTTAAGGGAAGGAGTTACGATGAAACGTTCTTTCCCTCCTTTGTGCGTCGGTTCCCAAAGGAAAACCGTAGGAGAGAGAAAAAAATAATAATAATAATATAAGAGAGAGGGATTTCGTCACGGATCGAAAAGATCTTTGACTGAAATTATTCTTTCGTTCGTGGTGAAAGGAGATACGCCAAGCCGGTGCAACGTGGAGAAATCTGAGAGGAAGTCGAAAGATATTCATAACCATGGTAAACAAGAGGTAGGCGAACGATTCTAATGAATATATAAATTTAAATTTCTCAAGAAAATTTATTATTTTGAATTAGATAAAATTTGCATGATGATTCATGGAATTACGGTTATTGCTAGATCTCTTGCATACCCTCGTTAATTTGATTTATGCGAAATATTGAAAAATTTGGGATAATTTTATTGTTCGTTAAAATGCCCTAAAATTTTTGATTTTTTTCTTTATTCAATATAAATTCTTGGGCGAAGAGATTTTCTAGAAATTTTATATTTATGTTCGTTGATTGCATGAATTTCACATATTAAGATATTTATATGGCATATCCTTCTCTGTACTTACTTTAGGATAGTCACTTAATTATATTATGCATAATTTAATTAATTTTATTTAACTTCTCTGTTTAAGCATGATGTAATGAAAATATTGAATTATTATATTTTGCCTGCAATTTATATAATTTGTTTGAAACATAAATTGATATGGCAGCACCATGGTTTAGCCTAGTGGGCTATTAAAATAAATTGTAAGTCGAGAAGGGACTTACCGTGAGTTATTTTGCTGAGTCATGAACTTGTGCTTGAAAATAATATATAAAACAAATATAAGAAATTTAATAGCTTTATTACGATAACTCAAAAAGTTAGATATTTGGGATTTCGATATAACCGCATCTACCTCAGTCGTGAAAATAAAATTTAGAAAAATTCACTTATAATGTGAACTATCTCAAATAAAATAATAAGACCTCAACTCTATCCATGAGGTGGAAGGACTCATGGGAGACTGTGAGATCGTACGGGACTCACAGTGCTCAAAGAGATGTGACTAGGGGCAATTGATTATTGTGAGATGACGATCTTACCACAGGGGCTGAGGCAGACATGGCGCTATATTCGAGAATCCCAAGGGCTCAAATAAATAAATAAATAAAAAAAATNGCAGCACCATGGTTTAGCCTAGTGGGCTATTAAAATAAATTGTAAGTCGAG
This sequence comes from Apostasia ramifera, assembly GCA_019297695.1. NCBI lineage: Eukaryota > Viridiplantae > Streptophyta > Magnoliopsida > Asparagales > Orchidaceae > Apostasia > Apostasia ramifera. The sequence continues at coordinate 6,510 of JAEMOT010002400.1, read as the reverse complement.
AAGGGACTTACCATGAGTTATTTTGCTGAGTCATAAACTTGTGCTTGAAAATAATATATAAAATAAATATAAGAAATTTAATAGCTTTATTACGATAATTCGAAAAGTTAGATATTTGAGATTTCGATATAATCGCATCTACCTCAGTCGTGAAAATAAAATTTGAAAAAATTCACTTATAATGTGAACTATCCCAAATAGAATAATAAGACCCCAACTCTATCCATGAGGTGGAAGGACTCATGGGAGACTGTGAGATCGTACGGGACTCACAGTGCTCAAAGAGATGTGATTAGGGGCAACTGATTATTGTGAGATGACGATTTCACCACAGGGGCTGAGGCAGACAGGGCGCTATATTCGAGAATCCCAAGGGCTCAAATAAATAAATAAATAAATAATATATATATATATATATATGAAAATAATTATTAAAATTATTGTAGCATTGTGTTTATTTACTTATGCAATTCTTATTATTATGCTGCTATCTATCGAATGATGTTCTTATATCTTTTCTTAATTATAAAAGCATGTTATCATTGCACTCTAATAAAAAGGAAAAATATTTGAATGTTGTATGTAATATTTTATTTTAGCTTATTAGTTAAATTTGCTTACTCAGTCCACGTTGTCTCGGACTGACGCCATTTTATGGCAGGTACTGCAGGTCAACAAGAAGCACAAGGGAATGGGGAATGTGATGGAGAGGATTTTTAGGAAGCTAGGATTTATCTTTTATCTTTGAAATTCTGAACATTTGAACTAATTAGAGTTTATTTATGATCTTTTGTTTTAGATTATCACTAGTTGTGACTTTTCTTTGGTAATAAAAAATTTTGAATTAGTTTGTTGATTTATTGTTAATTTAAACTTTCCTAGCGGTCTTAGTTTTTCTCTTTATTACAACGTTACACTCCATTTATCATGGCATATTTGGAAGAAAGATTGTGTGATATTAAGGGGGTGTGACAAGGTGGTATCAGAGCTTAAGTTAAAGAATCTTAGAGAATTTAACCTGTGAGAGTAGGTAGAAATAGGTTGCACCTATGAGAGTGGGTAGAAATAGGTTGCACCTGCACTCACTGTACCTGCTATGTTTGATTTAAATATTTATTGTAATACTGATGAGAATAAAGTTTCAGGAATCAAGTTTCGGGAGTACAATCTGCAGAAAGCAATCCCAATCCCAATCCCCAGAATGAGGCAAGGGGAGAAGGATTATCTGTTAGTGCAACTGAGCAACTGACTACTGTGCTCACTGCTCTAGTGGACAAGATTGGAGCCATCCCACCTCTCACTTCGAGTGGAACGAACAGTCGAAAGAGAAGAATCACATATGGATCATGTGGTGGAACAATTCCAGAAGATGCACCCTCAACACTTTGAAGGCTCAACTGATCCATTTGTGGCGGAGAATTGGTTGGGAAGAATAGAGAAAGCATTTGAGAGCATCCGGTGCCCTACTAATCGAAAGGTGTCTTTAGCTGCTTCTGTGATGGATGATGCTGCAGATAACTAGTGGACAAACTATCGCAGAGTTAACCTAAGTCATAAAACAGTAGAAAATATCACTTGGGATGAGTTTCTTGAAGCCTTCAGACAGAAGTATGTTCCTGCCTCAGCTAGAAAGCGGATGAGAGACGAATTATCTCGCTTACTACAGCGTGGAATGTCAATTTCAGAGTACGAGGCAAAGTTTGCTGCCCTTTCTAGGTATGCACCTCAGCTGATATCTACTGAAGAGGATAGGTGTGACTTATTTGTGAATGAGTTGCGTGACAGCATACGCACATTGGTCATTCCCCAACAACCAAAATTATATTGTGAAATTGTGGAGATAGCAACTCGAGTAGAGCAGAATGAATTGGCTATACAGGCAAGGAGGGGTGTAGTGGCCATTAAGAGAAAAGAAATGACAACAAGGCATTCTGGTGGGCAATCTTCAAAGAAAACTAATTCTAGTGGAAGCTTTCACTTCAAAAGTACAAGTGGAAATTCAGGCAATGAAAAGCCACAATGCCAAACTTGTGGTAGATGACATTGGGGTATGTGCAGAGCTGAAGGGGTGACTTATTTCACTTGTGGAGAGCGAGGTCATTATGCAAGGTCATGTCCCAAAGGACCTGCTAGTGGAGACTCAAGAGCTGCAACATCTGTAGCATCGGCATCAGGAGGACGTGGAGGTGGTGCCATGATATCTGCTAGTCGAGGACGAGGACCTGCACCATCATCTGGAGGACGAGGAGTATAGGCGCAACCACGCATTTATGCTATCACCCAGCAGGAAGCTCAGGAATCTCCAGAAGTTGTCACAGGTACTTTTACTATTTGTGATTCACCAGTGATTGTATTATTTGATTCAGGAGCTTCGCATTCATTTATTTCTGAACTTGTGGTAAAGAGATTATCTTTAGTTGTTCGTACACTCAATAAGTGTTGCTGACGGGTGCAACACTAGCGGTAAAATCCTTTGTTGAAGTTAACATCAAAATTAAAGATCGTGATTTTGGCGCTACACTGATTGTGATGCCTATCTTAGGAATGGATTGGCTATCTCGACACATGGTGATCATTGATTGTCGAGAAAAGAAAATAAAAATCCGTACCACGGGATTTTCGGACTTGGTGATCTATGGAAGAGGAAAGAAGATGTCACTAACTTCAGCTATGCAAGCACATTGACTAATGAAGAAAGGATGTGTAGCTTATTTAGCTATGGCATTAAATGCGACGAAAAAAGCAGTTAAGTTACATGATGTCCCAGTGGTGAATGAATATCCTGATGTATTTCCAGAAGATTTGCCAAGATTACCTCCAGATAGGGAGATTGAATTCACTATTGATTTACTAACTAGGATGGAGCCTATCTCTAGAGCATCGTATCAAATGGCTGTTTCTGAACTGCAAGAGTTGAAGACTCAGTTGCAGGAGCTGCTAGAAAAAGGCTACATCCGCCCTAGTGTTTTCATCCATGGGAAGCACTAGTATTATTTATGAAGAAGAAGGATGGGACCCTACGAATGTGCATTGACTATAGGGAATTGAATAAGGTTACTATTAAAAATAAGTACCCACTACCCCGTATCGATGACCTTTTTGATCAACTTCATGGAGCATCAATATTTTCGAAGATAGATCTTCGAAGTGGTTATTACCAGTTGAAAATCAAGGAGGAAGATATTCCAAAGACAGCTTTCAGGACTAGATATGGGCACTATGAATATCTAGTGATGCCTTTTGGCCTGACGAATGCTCTAGCTGCATTTATGGATTTGATGAATCGAGTATTTTGTCCGTACTTAGATCAGTTTGTCATTGTATTTATAGATGACATATTAATATACTCGAAGAAGCATGGTGATCATGTTCAGCATTTGCACTTAGTACTGCAAAAGTTAAGAGAAAATCAGTTATATGCCAAATTTTCGAAATGTGACTTTTGGTTATCAAATGTGACCTTTTTGGGACATGTAATTTCAGCGGAAGGTGTATCAATTGATCCACATAAAGTTTCAGCTGTAATGGATTGACCGAGGCCTAATAGTGTATCGGAGGTGAGGAGTTTTCTAGGTTTAGCTAGTTATTATCGTAAATTTGTAAAGGGTTTCTCTCAGATAGCCCTACCACTAACTAGATTAATTCAGAAGGCAGTTAAATTTGAATGGAGTGAAGAATGTGAAAACTGTTTTTAAAGGTTAAAGAACTGTTTAGTGTCAGCTCCAGTGTTAATACTGCCAGAAGGAAGTGAGGGGTTTCAAGTATTCAGTGACGCTTCATTGCAAGGACTTGGATGTGTTCTTATGCAGCACGGGAAAGTGATTGCCTATGCATCTCGTCAATTGCGACCACATGAAAAGAACTATCCAGTTCACGATTTAAAACTTGCAGCAATAGTATTTGCTCTAAAACTTTGGCGACATTACCTCTATGGAGTGAAGTGTGATATATTCACAGATCACGAAAGCTTGAAGTATATCTTCATGCAGAAGGAATTAAATCTGAGACAGAGGCGATGGTTAGAATTAATTAAAGATTATGAGCTGCAAATTATTTATCATCCTGGTAAAGCAAATGTAGTTGCAGATACTTTGAGCAGAAAGGCTAGTTTGAGTATGATCACACTTGATAAAGCAGATCAATAATTAGTGTTTGAATTTGAAAGGCTATTATTAACTGGAGTGGAGGAAAAGTATTTGAGTTACTTAAGTCGGCTGATAGTAAGACCTATTTGGCTTCAGCAAGTAGTAGAATGTCAAAAAGAAGATTTGGAACTTCAGAAGATTATAGAGAAAATGAATAGCGGATGGCAATCAGAATTCAAACTGGATGAACAGGGTGTTCTAAAATTTCAAGATAGAATCTGCGTACTAAAAGTAAATGAACTCCGACAGATGATATTGGAGGAGGCTCACAACTCTAAATACAGTATCCAGTTAGGTGAAAGCAAGATGTACAATGACCTGAAGCAGATTATGTGGTGGCCTGGGATGAAGAGAGATGTCATCAAGGTAATTAAGAAGTGCATGTCATGCCAACTGGTGAAAAGTGATCACCAACGACTCAGAGGATTACTACAGCCTCTATCTATTCTTACATGGAAATGAGAAGAGATAGCAATGAATTTCGTAGTAGGTTTGCCTAAATCTCAGCGAGGTAATGATGCTATATGGGTGATTGTAGACCGACTAACAAAATTTGCTCATTTTTTATCGATTAAGACTACCGATTCTTCTGACAAGTTAGCAAAGGTGTATGTGGATCAAATAGTGAGACTACATGGTGTACCCACATCTATTGTGTCGGATCGGGATTCTAAATTCACATCACACTTTTGGAAAAATTTACATAAAGCTTTTGACACCACTCTGAAGTTCAGCATAGCATTTCATCCTCAGACAGATGGTCAGATAGAAAGAACGATTCAGACTCTAGAAGATTTGATGAGGTTGTGTGTGCTTGACTTTGGGGGAAATTGGGAGAATCACATACCACTTATTGAGTTTGCCTATAATAATAGCTATCAGGCGAGTATCAAAATGGCACCATATGAGACATTATATGGCAAAAAATATTAGTCACCATTGTGTTGGTATGAAGGCAGTGATCGTACAATACTTGGCCCTCAATTAGTTGACGAGACGACTGAGAAAATTAAGAAGATAAGGGAAAGGCTATTGTCAGCCCAGGATAGACAGAAGAAATATTTTGATATGCGTCATAGAAAAATAGAATTTTCTGTGGGTGACCTGGTATTTCTAAAGGTTAGCCCAATGAAGGGTGTTGTAAGATTTGGAAAGGTAAATAAATTGAATCCTCGTTACATTGGACCCTTTGAGATTATTGAAAGGGTTGGAGCGGTTGCCTACAGACTAGTATTACCACCTTAGTTATCTGGAATACACGATGTATTTCATGTGTCTATGTTAAGGAAGTGTATTTCAGATCCTTCCCGAGTGATTCATTTGGAGCCAAGTGTCTTAGAGTTGAGGTCTGATCTAAGCTACAAGGAGAAACCAATGAGGATCTTAGCTAAAGATGTAAGAAAACTACGGAATAAAGAGATCCCCATGATTAAAGTGTTATGGAATAATCAGGTCGAACGAGAAGCAACTTGGAAAGTTGAGGCAGATATGATGAATTCATATCCTGAACTTTTCATCTGAATTTCCAGGACGAAATTCACTCTAAGGAGGGGAGAATTGTAGCGCCCGGGTACTTCAATTTTAATTTTATTAGTAATAATTTCGTGATTTTAATTGATATGTATGATTTATATAAATAACTTTTATTTATGTATTTTATTTGAATGAAATTTTGAATCAATTATAGACTAATAATAGTATAATAATTCAAAAATTAGAAGATATTTTAATTGGATGTATATTATTAAAAATTGGACTAAATTATCCCTTAGAATAATCTAGAGTCTAGTTATAAGATTAAGGGCAATTTAGTGTTAAGCAATTAATTAATTAATTATCTTTTAATTAGGGGCTAAATTTAAGGGAAGGAGTTACGATGAAACGTTCTTTCCCTATTTCGTTCGTTGGTTCCCAAAGTAAAACCACAGGAGAGAGAAAATAATATTAATAATAATATAAGAGAGAGGGATTTTGTCACGGATCGAAAAGATCTTTGTCTGAAATTATTCTTTCATTCGTGGTGAAAGGAGATACGCCAAGCCGGTGCAACGTGGAGAAATCTGAGAGGAAGTCGAAAGATATTCGCAACCACGGTAAACAAGAGGTAGGCGAACGATTCTAATGAATATATAAATTTAAATCTCTCAAGAAAATTTATTATTTTGAATTAGATAAAATTTGCATGATGATTCATGAAATTACGTTTATTGCTCGATCTCTTGCATACCCTCGTTAATTTGATTTATGCGAAATATTGAAAAATTTGGGATAATTTTATTGTTCGTTAAAATGCCCTAAAAAATTTGGCATTTTTCTTTATTCAATATAAATTCTTGGGCGAAGAGATTTTCTAGAAATTTTATAT
>JAEMOT010002399.1:67849-102912 GCA_019297695.1 Apostasia ramifera | reverse complement strand
CCGCGCACACGCCTGCCCACCTGCGCGCACCTTCCAGCTCCCGCTTGCTCGCGAGCCCTCCTGCCCACGCGCCCATCTGCGTGCCTGCCCGCGCGCCTACCGATTGCTCGTGCGCCTGCCTGTGCTCGCGCCCGCACGCCGTTTGTGCTTTGTCCGCGCATCGCCTGTACTCGATCAGTGACTCTTCTCTGATTCAAATCGTTGGTAACTTCTTTCCCGAACTCAATTAAGCCGATTATTTAATTTCAACATAAATTATTCGCTTGACTTGAATTATTTATTTGGCTCTAATTGTGTGACCCGATAATTCCTTGTGTGTTAATTACTGTTGGATTTAACGGTGAGACGTCTGTCCTAAATTCCTGAACCTCGGATCTGATTTATTGAATTTAAATTGACGCTCTAATCTAAATTGATAAATTCTTATTTATCATACGATCCAATTTAATTTTAATTTTAATTTAAAAATATCTTAATTTGCGGGATTCAAAAATCTTATTTATCATATAATTTATCTAGAAAATATTTTTCTCTTAATTAAAATAATTTGCCAATTGATTTTGCTAAATATAAATATAAAATATCATTGGCATCGTTTTCCGTCCCGCATCATCAAGGACCTCCAAAAATGAATAAAGGAGCTTAGTGATGTAAAGGAGGCCTTGAGAAAGAAAAGAAATAGGCTCAGGGGTGAAGTTATGGAGACGAAGGAGGCAGAGTCGAAGGCGAAGCAGGCGACCTTTGAGAACCACCGTCGAGAGGAGCTGCTGAAGTCCGAGATACGCTCCATGCGCTCCCTAATAGATAACAGCTTGGGATGGAGAGGGCTGCGCATGGAGAACTTGGAGGAGGCAGTGAGAAGAGCGGTGAATATCGTCAGCGCTTCGGTCGTAGGTCACTATGTGAAGAGCCAAGCAGCCTTTGATGTTCTCCTACAAACACTGGTTGATGCAAGTATTTTGAACCAGGAGAACATCAGAGGTCCAGCCGTTCTTCCTTTCTGTGGCCCCAAAGGCCCGGACAGATTTTTTAATGCTGGAAGTCACGGCTCAGGAGATGTTCCTCCCAAAGGTACCTACATCGGTTGGGGATATCCACATGCTTCTCCTTGCGAAGGTCCTGATGAAGGTCAGAGTATTCCTCCAACGGCGCCACAGCAAGCCTCTCCCTAGGAAGGGTGATGATCTGATTCCTGCTCCTTTCATCTTCAGACTCATCCAGCAGAAGGAGGATTCAAAGATGTGAAGAGAGGGAAGCGGCAAATATCTTGAGGGCGCTCCGCTGTTTGTAAATAGTGTAATAGGTCAGTCAGTAAGGATGTTCCTCTCGTATTTGGGATTGACACTATTATACTAGTTGTCTAAATTCTGAAGCCTTGTGTTTTCCTTTAATTCTTTTGTATGTCCTGTACTCAAAAAGAAATATGTAAATGAAATGAAACTTGTAACAAGTTTGTCATGAATAAAATGTATTCTTTTGAAAACTTGTTCTGAATGAATTCTGCTTATTTTTTCTTTTATCTTTTCCTTCGTGTTTGAAAAGGGTACCACGAGATCAGAAAAGAAAAGAACAAGAATCCATAGGTATATGAAAGTGTAAAGCTAATGACAATTTCTAAGTTAAAAGATGAAGCTAACTAGCGTCGTGCACGACACCTGAAACATCATGCACAACACTAAGGTGAATGCAGGGGAGAGATGCTTCGATATTCGTGCGCAGCTTTGAATCTCGAACCTGTCAGAAAAACAAACGGCCGGATTGGTCTCGCGCGCTGATCGATAAGATCAGACGGCCAGAAGACGAAAAGTCACAAATGTTCCCCATAAAGCTTTCAAAAAAGGGGGGAAGTTGAAACCTTGTCTTCAAACCCTAAGAGAGAAATTTCCTGACCTTGCTTGTCGTAAAACCTTGCCATTGGAGGAAGAGAGATTGAGTGTTCAGAGTTGGTCATTCAGTTCGAGAACGACGCCAGCTACCAGGAGAGTCTCTTGATGGAGCACGAAGTGCTCAACATAACAAGGGGATTTAGGAGAAATCTCGCCCTCATGGTCCTCCAGCCTGCTGCCGAGTTTCGTCCAAACAGACCCCCAGATGGTGCGGTGTGCATCTACCGGACTCAGGTGGAGTACAGGAGCGGAAGAGGGACCCCAAAGAAAAGAGAAGTCCAGAGCCCCCTTCGAAGAAGGGGAAGACTGCGGAGGAGGAGCAGCCGACTGCCAAGGAAGTTTACAATTGGCAGCGAAGTATTGACCCCCCTACCACATCAACTTCTCGGGGAGGTTCGGAGACGATGTTTCGAGGATTGCCGTGGGAATGAAAGGAGAGATGAGAAAACTCCTCCTGCTCTCCCAGCAATCGTTGGAACGAAACTGCGCACCCCCTGGGGACATGGGATTGGCAGTAGGATGTGGCTTTGTCACCAAGGATCTGGAGGAGAGGATGGAGAAAGCCTCGACGCCAGATGCCTACGCCCAAGTAGCCAACAGGCTGGTTGCTGTGAGAATCTCTCATAACTCCATCTTTCTGTTACTTTCTGTTCAAATTGTGTTGACTTCGCTTCATCTTTCAGGAGCTTGCTCGCTTGCCTCTGCTTCTGAACAAGACCTTAAGGACGAAGGAACAAGTACTCGAGCAAGGAGGCCAGCTTCATCAGCAGGATGAAGAAATTGAAGCCTTGAAGGTCTAGCTTGCAGTAAAGTCTTCTCAGCTCGATGCCTTACAGGAAGAGAAAACTAAATTGTAGGAGGAGTTTGCAGTTTATAAGTCTTCAATGGGCTCGTTGAAGGCTGACAACAGGGTCCTACGAGAGAGCTGGATAAGGTCACTGAAGACCAGGAGGCCATCGTTGCGGAGAGGTCTGCAGCAACTGTAAGGACCTACAAAACAAGCTTACCCTACAGAAAGGAGAGGTTAGATGGGATCAAGTTCCACTCTGATTCAAGAGGGCAAGATTACTACCAATAATGTTGGAGAAGTGGAGCCCATTCCTTGCCTAGCTGCTGATCCTACTTACAAGGAAGAGGGGTTGGACTTAACTGATGATCTCATCCAACAGATGTTTGATCTTTTGGATAGGGACAGTGAAGACTAACTCATTTTTTTGTAAGACGAGTGAATTGTAACCTCAACTTTGTATTTTTTTGAAAATAAAAGAATGAAAAAGCTTATTTTCTTTCGCATACCTGCTTACTCTGATGTGTATGAAATGAACAAGTACCTTTGTATGAAATTTGAAATGCTCTGACCGTAACTTTATGCAGATATCCTTTATAATGAGTTCACAATAAAGAATTTTGAATCACATAAAGCATCTTTAGTTTGAACTTTGAAATTACTTCTTTTCACATTGGTTGCCCAAAAGACTTAGGTCAGAGAATCCTGTACAAGGAAGAAGTAGTGATAATAGGAGAGATCCTGCCTAGGAGGAGTTATCTGTCCTGATGCCAAAATGACTTAGGTCGTCTGAAAAATTGTTGGCGATGTTTGTACTTGAGGCATAGGCTGACCTCCTTTGGGGCAACAGATCCTAGTGGGAAGAGTGCATTTGGAAATATAATATCAAATTTGACTTAAAATCATACTCTTTTATACATCTGCACAGGAAAGAAGTAATAATAGTAGTGGAGATCCTACTTAGGAGGAGTTATCTGACCCGATGCTAAAAGAACGGAGCGTATAAAATATCATGGAGATGTTTGTACTTGAGGCATGGGCTGACCTCCGTTAGAGCGGCAGATCCTAGTGGGAAGCGAAGGCACTCTGCTTAGGGGGGACCTGTATCATGAGTAGATAGCAGGGACTGCCCTAAAGTTACAAGCGGACCTTCTGGCCTTCTGCTAGCCAGATGGGCTTATGGAAGGGTTTCAAATGTAGGTAGGAGACCCTGTCTGCCAGGCGTGACTAGGCTCGATGACCTCCGTATATGAAGAGTGAGTATAAAAACCATCGTGTATGAGACGTGAAAACCTCCAGTATGATAGTTGAGAGTTTGAGGTTAGAATCATACCTGTCGCATGATGCTTGAATAAAAGATGAGCTAATTGTACTTTAAATAATACCTCAGTATGAATATCAATGTTAGCATTAACGTCATGAGAACCCCTAAGCTCAGAATAAAATCTTCAGGAGAGCATAATGAAAGAATCCAGATGTGTATTGAAAGAATCCAGATGAGTCTGTACAAAATGAATTCTGTGTGGATTGTTGCTCTTATTTAAGCATGGAACTTTCAGATCATCTCCGCTCCAAGTCCTAGGGAGTTGAATGCCTTCAGAGCTCATGAGATAATATGTGTTTGGTCCTGCAACCTTGCGCACGATGTATGGGCCTTCCCAGTTGAGCTCAAGTTTGGGAACTCCCAAGTTGCTGCCAGCAAGAACTCGTCATTTGAGGACCAGATCGCCTTTAGTGAAACTTCTGGGATTGACCTTACGGTTGAAGTATCATTGTACCTGGTGTTTGTGCTCCAGATGCTTGAGGGCGGCCAACTGCCTTTTCTGTTCCAAGAGATCTAGGTCAACCCGTCGTGAATCATCATTTTCATTCACCTAGATTTGCAAATCTTCGGGATCGAAGTTGGCTGCTGCTTTCACTCTGAGGTAGTAATGCTCCAATTCAATAGGTATGACATCTATTCTGAAGGACAGGGAGAAAGGCGACTCTTGAGTGACCTCAAAGGGAGCTATATTGTAAACCCAAAGAGCGCCTGGTAGTTCATCTGGCCAGTGAGCCTTGGCGTCATCCAAGCATTTTTTCAGAATATTTAGAATGTTCTTATTAGCAGCTTCTGCCTGTCCATTAGTGTGAGGATGCCAAATAGATGCGTACTTGAGATTGATCTGATGTTTGCCGCAAAAGTTGTGAATCCGCTGATTGCCGAATGGAGTACCATTGTCTATGATGATTGCCATGGGTACACCATACCTGCAGACGATGTTAGCCCATAGGAAGCTCTCGACGTTCTGGGCAGTAGGCTGGTTTAGCTTCAATCTGCTTCGTGAAGTAGTCGGCAGCGACCAATATCCACTTGTAGCTTCTGATAGCGGTAGGCATTGGGCCCAGAAAGTCAAGCCCCCAAACAGCGAAGGGCCAACACGAATTGATGGGTTTGAGATAGCCGGCGGGTTGTCTTTGCATGTCAGCATAGTATTGGCACTGAGGGCACTTCTCTACGAATGTCTGAGCATCTTTGTGGATATTGGGCCAGAAGAATCCCTGACGTAGGATCCGCATGACCAAGCTTCGGCCGCGAGCATGGGTTTCACGTTCTCCTTTGTGGAGTTCTCCGTCACTAAGGACGTACTTAGCGCAATCAAGCTTCAGCTTTCTTGCTTCTTGTTTGTTGGCAAGTTGAGTCTCATTCTTCAAGATCCCGTCCATCCAGCACGATGGATGCTCCTCAGAGCGAATTTCTGCACATTCATAGCTGGGCTCTTCAAGTATTTGATGTCGGCGGAGGTCGGGGAGCCCCCCCTTCACGAGTCGATCTGCCACTTGGTTTTCTTCTCTGGGAATATGCGCCAGGGCAAATTCTTCGAATTGAGAGATCAAGGACTGAGTTTTCTGCAAATACTTCTTTAGAACCTCATCCTTTGTCTCATATGTTCGGTTCACCTGGTTGACAACCAATTGGGTGTCGCTGAACACTTGTATGTATTTTACTGACATGCTGAGTGCAAAACTCTGTCCCGCAATAAGAGCCTCATACTCTGCTTGATTGTTAGTAGCCTTGAACTGAAGAGTTATCGCCTGATGCAGGGCGACCCCCATGGGGCTAGTTAGAAGAATTTCAATTCCTTGAGATTGAAGTCCAGAAGCACCATCAATGCGAAGAGATCATGGAACGACCTTGCTTTTAGCAGGCGGTGACTCCAGAGTGGAAAATTCAGTAATAAAGTCGACCAACACCTGGGATTTGATTGCTATCCGTAGGACGTATTTGATGTCGAATTTGCCAAGCTCAATGGACCATTTGAGGAGCCTTCCCAAAACCTCGGGGGTGTGTAACACCTTCAGGAGAGGCTGGTCAGTAACCACCTGGATAGTATGCAACTGAAAGTATGGACGCAACTTTCTTGCGGCCATTAGGAGAGCAAGAGCGAGCTTCTCCAGCGTGGGGTATCGGGTTTCTGTATCAAGAAGTATATGGCTGATGTAGAAGATAGGGTGGTGGATCCCCTTATCATCGTTCACGAGGACAGCCAAAACCGCTGCATCTGATGCCCCTAGGTAAAGAGACAAAACTTCCCCTGCTTTTGACGCCACAAGCATTGGTGCGATTGTAAGGTATCTCTTTAGCTCTATGAAAGCAGCTTCACATTCATCGGTCCATTGACCTTTTTTGCCCTTGCGAAGGCACCGAAAGAATGGCAAACACTTATCACCAGCCTTGAAAATGAATCTCCCCTGGCTATTGATACGGCAGGTGAGCTTCTGAATTTCCTTTAGTGATCGGGGAGAATGCATGCTGAGGACTACTGAGATTTTATCTGGGTTAGCCTCTATTCCTCTGACTGATATTAGGTAGCCCAAGAACTTTTTTGAGGCTGCGCCAAAAGTACATTTGGTGGGTTCAGCTTGAGATTGAACTTTCGGAGAGTATTGACGGTTTCTCTGAGGCCTGCAAAATGTTCCTCCATGTTCCGACTCTTGACCAGAATATCGTCAACATATCCGAGGTTTCTCCCCCTTTGTCCTTTGAACACGGCATCAATCATGCCTAATAGGTGGCGTCGATGTTCTTGAGACCGAAGGGCATGACATTATAATAATATGTACCGAAGTCGGTGATGAAAGCAGCTTTCTCTTCGTCTTTGTTAGCTATTCGAATTTGATGGTACCTGGAGAAAGCATCTAAGAAACTCATCACACTGTATCCGGATGTGCGATCTACCATCATATCGATGCGTGGAAGAGGATATGTGTCTTTGGGGCAGGCCTGGTTGAGTGCCCGAAAGTCTATACACATCCTCGACTTCCCGCTGGCTTTCTTTACCATGACAACATTGGTAAGTAATCGTGGGTATTGGACTTCCCTGATATAGCCTGCTTTCAGGAGTTTGTTTACTTCTTCTTCGACAACATTTTGCCTTTCCCCTGCCATGACTCGTTTCTTCTGCTTTGCGGGAATGGTGTCAGTAGATATGCTCAAGTGATGCTCACAGATAGCCCTATCAACCCCCGATATATCTTCGGGAGACCAAGCAAAGACATCTACAGACTCAGAAAGCAAAGCAGTGACATCTGTTTGCTGGTTTGCATTCATGGAAGAAGATATGTTTACAATTCTTGAAGATCCTTCTCCCCCCACTGATACATTGATAACCCCTTCCTGTGGCATGAGAGGCTGAGACTCCCTTGGGTCCAGATGGTCGACAACGAATTGCGCTGTGATTTGGAAACATCGAGTGGCCTACTGGAGGTCTCCTCTGATGGTGACAACGCGGCTAGAGGTAGGAAACTTTGCGCAGAGATGGGGCGTAGAGATCACCATCCCGAAGGAGTTGAGAGTAGTCCTCCCCAGGATAGCGTTGTAGCCTGACTTAGCTCTGATGATAGTGAAGTTTACCATACTCATGGCGTGGTCGTTGTCATCGTAGAAAAAAACTGGCAGAGAGATGAATCCCAGCGGCTGAACCCTTTCTTCGGAGAAACCCAGCAGAGTAGTTCCTGCACGGGGAAGGTTCGTCTCCCTGAGGCCCATTTGGAGGAAGGCGGATTCAAATAAGATATCGGCCGTGCTTTTTGAGTCGAGGAGCATTCGCCGAACATCGAAGTCTGCGACACGGGTAGTGACCACTATTGGGTCGGTGTGAGGGTTGCCCATGCGGGAGAGATCTTCATGACAGAAAATGAGTAGGATGGAAGAAGAGGGTTGATGAGAGATGCCATCCACTTCAACCACCTGTCGGTGCGCAGCGGCAGGGTCAACGCTGAAGATGGTATTGATCGTCCTTGCCGCTGGGGGATAGGACCGCGCCGGCTGACTAGAACCTGGTGGCAGCAGATCCTGGGCGGGAGCCCCCGTGTCTGCTGAGGCCTTGCCCTTCTGTGCGGCATTGAATGTGGGCGCCATCAGCATAAACTCTTCAAGTTTGCCCTGGCCCGCTAGCTTGTCTAGCATGGCTCTTAATGCGCGGCACTTGTGAAGCTTGTGCACGTAATTCCCATGGAACTCACATGAAGCTTGTGCCCGTAATTCCCAAAGAACTCACAGTAATTCTCCGGATCCACTCCAGTAGGTGGTGCTGGCTTGGGCCCTGTAGGACGAATCCAATCTTGTTTCACGGCCGTGGCATATACTTCAGTAAGAGGCCGGGAAAAGAGATGTTTTTGCTCGCGGGCCTGCTACGGCCTCCTGTCATCCCTGCCATGATTCCTTCCTCCGCGAATCATTGTGGACGGTGTTTTGTCACCCTGATGTTTCCTCTTCCTCTCATTCTTGACTTCGGAAACGTCGGGAAGGGAAGCCTCAGCGTCCTCTAGCAGTACGAACTGGCTGGCCCTGGCAACCAGCTCTGGATAGCTTCGAGGCTTAACTAGTTGGAAGGATGTGGACAAATCGCCGCTCTTGAGGCCCCTCCAATAGTTGTGTATAGGTATGGCAGGATCAACATCTTCTGCTTCTACTGCCGCGACGAAGAAGCGGTTGGTGTAGTCTCGCAGACTTTCCTTCTTGCCTTATTTGATATTTGCGAGCACCATATCAGAAATGACCATCTGTGTCCTGCCAATGAAGCAGGCGATCAGCTCCCACTTCAGGTGCTCGTAGGAACAAATGTGACCCCTAGGCAACTTCACGAACCAACTGAAAGCCGCTCCCTTCAGAGTGTTGGCCAAGAGTTGACACTTGGTGGCTTCGTCGGGCTGACGATAGCGAACAGCAATCTCGAACCCTTGAATATGCTCACGGGAATCGGCACCCCTATAGGCCTCAAGTCAGGGTGGCCTGAAGTCTTCCAGTACTGGCGCCTACCGTATGGCGTCGGAGAAAGGAGCGTTGCCCTCTAGGGGGCCAAAGAAAAGGGTTAGGTCCATATGGAGGGGCCTGAATCCCGGTAAAGGGTAGATTGCGCCCAGCTAGGAAAGGAGGAAAAGCTGGAGAAAAAAAGGTAGGTCGCGGTAGTGGACACGGTGGAAGAGGATTTTGGGGGGCCTCTTGAGCAGGAATAGGGCGTCTGGGCTGGCGAGAAGAGCCAGACGATTGAACAGAAGGCACTGCGACAGGCAAGAAAGGGGCTGGAGCCGCAGCAACCGGCGGGAGAGGTGGAGGCGCCGCCAAGGCTGGCGGAAGAGGCTCACAGGCCGCCGCAACCGGCGGGAGAAGTGGAGGTGCCATCGCGATCGGCGGAAAAGGCTCACGGGTCGCCGCAACCGGCGAGAGAGGTGGAGGAGCCGCCGCGATCAACGTAAAAGGCTCACGGGCCGCCATAACCGGCGGGAAAGGTATAGGAGGCAAGACGGCGACGCAAACTAGTTGAGTTTGCCTGAGGATCACGGCCTGTTGTGTTGTAAGGCCAGTAACCAAATCGGTGAGGTTCGCCAGCATCCCTTGCAACTCTGTAATGCAAGTATCTCTAGAAGAAGAAGTAGATCTGGCGCAACGCCGGGACGTTGAAGCGCAAACCTCATCACCTGGCGCCCTGACAGATGGTTCTCCTACGTGTGTGTTGTGGGCTGCAAAGTTGGCTCTGCGTGTTCTAGCCACCATTCTCTCAGGTCTCAATGAAAGCACCAGAAAATGTTGACGTAAGATGTAGGGGATCCCAAGAAACACAGAGAGAGAGAGTCCCAAGAGACGGCGACACGCAGTGAGTTAAACCTATTGACTGATGCTTAGATGAGAATAAAATGCATCCTGAGCAACACACAGAGGTTTAAGGTGGTTCAGAGAAGAAATCCCCTATGTCCACCGAGCGGCCGGGTGTTTGATTTCACTAGAGAAAGGAAAAGGGTGGTCAAAAGGACCAATACAATGAGCTAACAGAAGAAAGAGAGAAAAGAGAGATAGAGAGAGAGAGAGAGAGAGAGCGAGAGAGAGGGAGCTTTCTCTTATCTCAAGCTCTTGTTTACAAAGGTGATAGAAGAAGAATTCAGCTCTCCGAAAAAAAGGTCCGTCCTTCCCTTGAAGCCTGTTCAAGGGTTTTTATAGGTAACGGGTGGCGCAGCTTCATCCTGTTTTTCCGGAAGGGAAAGGAATAAACAAACGCTGAGCCCATGGCTTTTTGGGCAACTAGTAGCAGCAAAAGAAGAGCTAGGCTTTTCGATCTTTTTACTGCTTCTAGGAATCTGTGATGACTGAAGTATGCGGGTCCTTGATTTGCGTGTCTGGAAAAAGTGTCTTGTACGGGAAACGATGCGATCGGGCCACGCCGACTACGATATGTGCAGCTGAGGAACATCGTCATCGACGTTGCTGGGAGATGGCCTTGCATCATTGTGGACGATGTTTGACTAAACCCGTGTGGTCGAAGTTTGACCGAGGTTTGAGACCTGTAAGAATAAAAGCAAAATAAGAAGTTAATGTCACCTGGGAGCCACGTGTATGGCTGGAATGGAGCGCTGGAGCCACGTATATGGCTGGGATGCAGTGCTGGAACCACGTGTTAACATATATATTCTGATCATAAATTTTATATATTTTGTAGTGGTAAACTGTAATTTATGAAATAGTATTGTATAATATATAAAATAATAAATTCATTATGGCTTGTTGGTAAATTATCCATAAAAAAAGATTAGTCATTATTATTGAGCCATGATAACTTGTTAAAAACTCATTCCTTTCTTCTATGTTCTAACCTAGAAAAGACTATATGCTCTCTAAATTCCCGGAACCAGTGGCGGCTCCTCCTCCGTTCGCCGCCGCCTACACTTCTTCGGCCTTCTCATGGCGAGAAGGCGAAGGGCGGGCTAACCCACTCCCTATATCACCAATCCCTTTCCATGCTTTTCCCCGCCAGGTCTTCTAAAACCCTAGCATCGGTTTGCGTCTCCTTCCTTTCTACGAAGTTACATTCTTCCCCTCTCAAAACTTTCGCCGATCTCGATACAGAAAAACCGCACTTTGCACCAATCATTTTGGAAATCTTGAAGCACAATCCCCAAGCCTTTACCCCTGGCTTCGCTGTGCCAGCCCACCTCCAGCCCCTGATCTCCGATCGCGAACTTTTCCTCTGCACCCTTCACTCTATCCGCAACCACCCCCACGTCGCACTCCGCTTCTTTCGGTGGGCCGAACGCCAGCGTGGCTTCCAACGCTCCGAACTCCCCTTCTGCGCCGCGCTCGAGATCCTCGCCGACGCTGGCCTCATGCGCGCCGCGTACTCCGTCGCAGAGAGGGCGCTGAAGCTCGACCTCCATGGAATCGTCGACCTTTTGATCGACCATTATGTGAATTCTGATTCAACCATCAAGCTTCTTGATCTTCTTCTTTGGATGTACACCAAGTGTTCGATGGTGGAACGTGCCTTGACCACTTTCCGTAAGATGATTGGCAATGGGTTCTTGCCGGATGTCAGGAATTGTAATCGGGTTCTCAGGATCCTGAGGAATGGGGACCGGTGGCTTGAAGTTAGGGCAGTGTATCAGGACATGCTCATGGCGGGGGTGCAACCTACTGTAGTTACTTTCAACACGATGCTTGATTGTTACTGCAAAGAGGGGCAGGCTGAAGAGGCATATAAGATTTTGGCAGAGATGGAGTCGCAGAAGGTTGCTGGGTGCTTGCCTAATGATGTTACTTACAATGTTGTGATAAACGGTCTGTCGAAGAAGGGGCAATTGTACAAGGCAGAGGAGTTGCTTCATAAAATGCAGAGCTCAGAAAAGGCTTCTTCTTTTTCTTATAATCCACTTATTCATGCTTTATTTAGTAAGGGATTTGTTGAGCAAGCTTTATGGTTTGAAAATGATATGGTGAGGAGAGGTGTGGTGCTGTCTGTGGTGACCTATAACACTATGATTCATTGGCTTTGTAAGATAGGGCATGTAGATCATGCTCGACAGAAGTTTGATGAGATGGAGAGGAAGCAATTGGTACGAGATGTTCTTTCATACAATTCTTTAATGTATGGCTATTGCCGCACGGGTAAGGTTAAGGAGGCACTTTTGTTGTTCGAGGATTTAAGAAATGCTCGAATTGTTCCCACTGCCATAACATTTAATATTCTTATAGATGGTCATTGCAGATTGGGAGCTATTGAGATGGCACAGAAGCTTAAAGAGGATATGGTTAAATTTGGTTGTAAGCCTGACATTTATACTTACACTATTCTTGTGAATGGATCTTGCAAAATTGGGAATCTTCCTATGGCTAAAGAATATTTTGATGAGATGCTACATAAAGGATTGCAGCCCGATTCTTTTGCGTATTCAACAAGGATAGCTGGTGAACTTGAGCTTGGAACTATAGCTCAGGCTTTTCAGTTGAGGGAGGAAATGATAGAAAGAGATGTATCACCTGATTTAATCACTTATAATATCTTGATTGATGGAATTTGCAAGAAGGGAAATCTAGATGAAGCTTATCAGCTGTGGCAGAAGATGATTAGTGATGGGTTTAGTCCTGATTGCATCACATGTACTTGCATAATCCATGCTTTGTGTGATAAGAGGCGGCTAGAACATGCAAAGAAAGTTTTTGATAGGATGTGGAGCTACAGTGTTATTCCATCGGTAGTGACATATACGATTTTGATTCATGCTTATGCGAGAAAGGGTAATATTGAGTCGGCATATAAATTATTTTTTGAAATGCTAGAGAAAGATGTACAGCCAAATGAGATAACATATAATGCCCTCATAAATGGTCTTTGCAGAACTGGAAATATTATTTTGGCATATAAACATTTTTATGAGATGCAAGAAAAAGGGCTATTCCCAAACAAGTACACGTACACTTTGCTTATCAGTGCTAATTGCACTTTAGGCCGTTGGAATGAAGCATTTAGATTGTATGGTGAGATGCTTCAAAAAGGTGTTGATCCTGATTCTTGCACTCACAGTATTTTGTTTAAGCAAATGGATGATGACAGCAGAAACCTTTCCATTAGTTACTTGGAGAACTATGTTCTGGTTGGTTAATCAAGATTAAGGATGCTTCAGTTCTGTTAGTCCATTACCGGTGAAAACATGGCTGGAACTTACGGCAGATACAAGGGGTATGGCTCTTTAAAGCTGGAGTTTAATGTGAAAATATATTTTCTTTTTAATTAGCTATCAACAATTCATGCAGATATTTTCTCCATTTTTATGTAAACTTTTGGTAAATTTTTGAGGTAAAATAATAAGAAAGTTCGTTTTTCTGTTACTGAGCAAAATTTTCGTTGCTTTTCTACCTAGATGGCTCCAATTGAGGTGTTGAAATTCTGAGAATTGACTGATCAAGTTTGCCTACTCCTGGTTGCATTTTGCTGCTCTGTCGTGTTACTTGATTCGAGGATACATCGCTGTTATAATTCAATTATAGAGTTGATTGATACATATGAGTCACTCAACAATACACATTAGCAAAAGATTTGAAGCTAGTGTACTTAACATATATGAAGATGCTTCATATGGAAAATAATTATACTGTGTCAGTCAGTCATATCACAAATACAAGAGGTATGCTGATACGTGTAACATGTGAGCCTATTTGCATTCTTTAAACTGCATTTGTTTCATTGGCACTTTCTTTAGATTTTCTTTAATTTATTGGAAAACAGTTTTTTTTTTTAATGCATAAACAGTTGATGAAGCTGATGCAACTCCCACGAAGCAAAAGTAGAGGGTCATAGTAGGGGAGAGGCAAAGCACCATCGAGGATGAGGTTAACAAACTGTTAAAGGCAGGCTATATCAGGGAAATCCAATACCCACAATGGCTTACCAACGTTGTCATAGTAAAGAAAGCCAATGGAAAATGGAAGATGTGCGTAGACTTCCGCGCACTCGATCAAGCTTGTCCCAAGGACACATACCCTCTACCACGGATCGATATGATGGTGGACCGCACCTCTGGGTACAATGTCATGAGCTTCCTAGATGCCTTCTCTGGGTATCACTAAATTCGTATTGCCAAAGAACGGTACGTATTGCTACGACGTCATGCCCTTTAATCTCAAGAATGCCGGTGCCACCTACCAGCGTATGCTCGACGCTGTATTCAAAAATTAAAGGGGGAGAAATCTTGAAGCGTATTTGGACGACATCCTAGTCAAAGGTCGGAGCATGGAGGAACATCTTGCCGACCTCAGAGAGACATTCGACACTCTCCGAAGGTTCAACCTCAAGCTCAATTCTACTAAGTGTACTTTTGGCGCGATCTCAGGAAAACTCTTAGATTACCTAATATCAGCCAGAGGGATAGAGACCAACCCAGACAAAATATCGGCGGTTCTCAGCATGCCTTCCCTTCGATCATTGAAAGAGATTCAGAAGCTCGCCGGCCGAGTTAACAGCCTGGGAAGGTTCATTTCCAAGGCTAGTGATCGATGTTTGTTGTTCTTCCGATGTCTTCGCAACGGCAAGAGGGGCCAGTGAACTGATCAGTGCGAAGCTGCCTTTGCGGAACTAAAGAAATACCTTACCACTGCGCTAATGCTTGTGGCACCTAAGGCAGGAGAGGTTCTGTCTCTTTATCTAGGGGTATTCGACGTAACAGTCTCAGCTGTCCTCATGAACAATGATAAGGGGATTTAGCACCCTATCTTCTACGTCAGTCATATACTTCTCGATACTGAAACTCGGTACCCCACCTGGATAAGCTTGCTCTTCTGATGGCAGCAAGGAAGTTGCGTCCATACTTTCAGTCGCATATTATCCAGGTAATCACTGATCAACCTCTTCTAAAGATATTACACACTCCCAAAGTTTCAGGAAGGCTCCTCAAATGGTCCATCGAACTTGACGAGTTTGATGTCAAATATACTCCGCGGATGGCAATCAAGGCTCAAGAGCTGGCCGACTTCGTTGCTGAACTTTCCACTTCAGAGCCATCGCCCACTAAAAGCAAGGTCTTACCCTAGTCTCTCCACGTCCATGGTGCTTTCGGACTTCAATCTCAAGGAGTTGGAATTCTTCTAACCAGCCCCATGGGAGTTGCCTTACATTAAGTGGTAATTCTTCAGTTTAAAGTTACCAACAATCAGACAGAATATCAAGCTCTCATTGCGGGGCTGAAGTTTGCCCTCGGGATGTCAGTGAGGTACATACAGTTGGTCGTCAATCAAGTGAACCGCACTTACGAGATAAAGGACGAGGTTTTAAAGAAGTACCTGGTGACGACCCAGTTCTTGATCTCTCAGTTTGACGAATTCTCCTTGACGCATGTTCCCAAAGAGGAGAATCAGGTGGCAGATCATTCGCGAAAGGGGGCCCCCGACTTTCATCGGCATCAAACATTCAAAAAGCCTAGCTATGAGTGCACAGAGATTCATATCTTTGAACATATACCTTGCTGGATGGATAAAATCATTAATTATCTGAAAAATAGAGACCAACCCGACAACCAACAAGAAGTAAAAAGGCTGAGGCTCGAATGCGCCAAATACGTCCTCATTGGTGAGGAACTGTACAGAAGATCTTATGCCAGGTCACTCACTAAATGCTTGAGGCCTGAAGAAGCTCAAGAAGTCATGGAGGACGTTCACAAAGGGGAGTGTGGAACCCATGCTCGAGGCCGAAGTTTGGTTATGCGGATCTTGCGTCAGGGATTTTTTTGGCCCAACATCCACAAAGACGCTCAAGCATTTGTGGAGAAATATCTCCAATGCCAGTACTACGCTAATATGCAGAGACAATCTGCTGGCTATCTCAGGCCCATCAATTCATCTTGGTCATTCGTCGTTTGGGGGATCGACTTTTTGGGGCTAATGCCTACTGCTGTCCGGAGATACAAATGAGTGCTGGTTGCTATTGACTACTTCACAAAGTGGATAGAAGCAAAGCTTCTTGCTCAACCCACTGCTCAGAACGTCGAGAACTTCCTATGGACAAACATCGTCTACAGATATGGTATTCTCATGGTGATTATCACACATAACGGCACTCCCTTCGTCAATTAGCTGATCCGCAATTTCTGTGGCAAACACTAGATTAATCTCAAATATGCCTCCATCTGGCATCCTCACACCAATAGACAAGCTGAAGCTGCCAACAAAAATGTCCTGAATATCTTGAAGAAACGCCTCGACGGTGCCAAAACTCGCTGGCCAGATGAACTGTCGGGCGCTCTCTGGGCTTATAACACCGCCCCATTTGAAGTTACCCAGGAATCTCCTTTCTCTGGCCTTCGGGATGGACGCTGTTATACCTATTGAGCTGGAGCACTACTCCCCCAGAGTGGAGGCAGTCGCCAACTTCGATCCGGAAGATTTGCAAACCTAGATGAATGAGAACGATGACTCACGACGAATTGATTTAGATCTCTTGGAACAAAAAAGACAGTTGGCCGCACTCAAATATCTGGAACACAAACGCAGAGTTGAACGATACTTCAATCGCAGGGTCAACCCCTAAGACTTCGCTTAGGGCGATCTGGTGCTCAAACGGCGACTAATTGCCGGCAGCAACTTGTGAGTTCCCAAACTTGAACCCAACTTGGAGGGCCCATACATCGTGCGTGAGATTGCGGGGCCTAATACGTACTATTTTATGACTTCTGAGGGCATTCAACTCCCTAGGACGTGGAGCGGGAATGATCTAAAAAAGTTTCATGCTTAAGCCCTGACGTACATTTATTTTCATTCTTTTCACCTGGAATTCATTTGTGCAGATTCATCAGAAATTCTTTTATTTTAATATACATCCAGATTCTTTTATTATAGTCTTTTGGAAGTTACATTGATATAAATGTTTTGAACTCCGGAACTTCAATTACCCCTGATTCGTGATCAATCATAGCAATCAACGAGGACTCTCTTCTGGTACGAAGTCCTTTGTTCAGACATTTCATGTTCTGGGAATCTTATGTTATTAATCTTGTGATTGATGATTCATACCGAGGTATTCATATTATCTAAAGCACGACTAACTTATCTATTATTCAAGCATCATGCGACAGGTATAATTCTAACCTCAAACTCTCTATCATTGTACCCGAGGTTTCGCACCTCGTGCACGATGGTTCATTATCCTCACTATCCATATACGGAGATCACCGAGCCTAGTTACGCTTATGGCAGGCGGGGTCTCTTATCAACATTTAGAACCCTTTCATAAGCACACCTGGCTAGCGGAGGGCCAGATAGCCTGCTCGTAACCTTAGGGTAGTCTCTACTATCTACTCATGATACAGGTCTCCCCTAAGTAGAGTACCTTCGTCTTCCATGGATCTGCCGCCCTAACGGAGGTCAACCTATGCCACAAGTACAAATATCGTTTACGATGTTTCAGACGATCAAGTCCTTTTGGTATCGGGTCAGATAACTCCTCCTAGACAGGATCTCCCTTATTATCATTACTTCTTTCCTGTACAGGTTAATAAAGGAATATGATTTCAAATCAAAAGCTCTAAATACTCTTTCTGTTCGATCAGCCCATGCCTCAAGTACAAACATCGATTACGATGTTTCAGACGATCTATCTTTTTGGCATTGGGTTAGACGACTCCTCCTAGGCTGGATCACTAGTATCATTACTTCTTTCCTGTGCAGATGTGCAAAAAAGTGTGGTCTCAAACTTAGCCTGGAGAAATACTCTATATGGTTCAATTTGTTCATCTCACATTACAAAAGATAGGTATGTAAAGAAAGCTTCCCATTTATTCATTTTCAAAGTACAAAATCGAGGTTATATTCACTCATCCCACATTGAAGCGGGTTGATCTTTACTGGCCTTATCCAAAAGATCAAACATTTGTTGGATAAAGTCATCAGCCAAGTCCAACTCCTCTTCCTTGTAAATTGGATCAGCGGCTAGGCATAGATGGGCTCCACTTCTGCGAGGTCATTCGCAGTGATCTTGCCCTCTTGGATCAAAATGGAAGCCAAACTTCCCACGCCCTCCTGATCCATCTAACCTCTCATTCCTACAGGGTAAGCTTATTTTGTAGGCCTCCACGGTTGCTGCAGACTTCGCCGCAACGGTGGCCTCTTGGTCTTCTGCGATCTTATCCAATTTTTCTCGCAGAGCCTTATTATCAGCCTTCAGCGCTCCCATGACGGATTTGTGAATTGAAAGCTCCTCTTGCAAAGCATCGTGCTGAGAAGACTTTGTAAGTTGGGCTTTCAAGGCTTCTATTTCTTCACCTTGTTGCTGAATCTGGGGTCCCTGCTCGATTACTTGCTCCTTCGTCCGCAAGGTCCTGTTCAGAAGTAGGGGCAAACGAGCAAGCACCTGTGAAACAAAATAGAGTTAATACATCTCAGCCAGACGATTATCAAAGAGGCGAAGAGATCTATGAGAAATCCTTACAGCGACCATCCTATTGGCAACATTGGCGTAGGCGTCCGGCATCGAGGTTTTCTCCAACCTCTCCTCCAAATCCTTGGTAAACAGGCCACCTCCTATCGCCAGTCCCATGTTCCCTGGGGCTGCGTGGCTTCGACCGAACGATTGCTGGGAGAGTACTATTAATCTTCTTTTATTTCCTGTTGACTCCACAGCAATCTTCGCGCTGTCGTCCCCAAACCTCTCTGTGAAGTTGACGCAGTAGGGGGGCTCCACACTCTGCTGCCATTCGTGCGATCCCTTGGCAGTCGACTATCCTTCCTCCACTGCCTTCCCCTTCTTTGAAGGGGGCTCTGGATTCCTCTTTTCTGGAAGGCCTCTTTTCCTCTTAGGGACTTCCTTCAGCACCAGGTCAAGACAGGGGCTCGCGGCCGCCCCCTCTGCTCCCTTCTCTTGGGCTCCCTCTTGGCCCTCCTCTCTTCTTTCCTGACCCTTCTCCTCGGCCTTCTTTCTCCTTTATTTCCCCCAAGAACAATCCCCTTATTACTTTTAGGGATCGCCTTAGG
Organism: Apostasia ramifera; assembly: GCA_019297695.1. Taxonomy (NCBI): domain Eukaryota; kingdom Viridiplantae; phylum Streptophyta; class Magnoliopsida; order Asparagales; family Orchidaceae; genus Apostasia; species Apostasia ramifera. Next base: position 83,975 of record JAEMOT010002399.1, on the reverse strand, counting down.
CTTGGCCGGTGTTGCAGGCTCTTTCACTTTGCCTGCATCTTCGAACAGCTCGGCCAGAGTTTTTTCATCTTCAGTAGTATCCTCTGAAAAAGATACCATGTCGACGGCGGTTCCGCCACAAACTGGCTCTGGAACTTCTATCTCTCCTTGCTCCTCCACCACCTCAGTAACTTCTTTGTTGAGTTGAGTGGCTAGGGGCTGTCCCCTCCTGGCCCTCTTCATCAGAATCGTACTAGGGGGAAGGTGCGTCTCCTTGAAGACGACATACCCTAACGCTTGTGCGTACAGGGATATGTCATTCTTCACGTGCTTGAGAAAGTCCTTCAAGAGCCAGTTTTGCCCCTTCAGCTTCTCCAGGTTCCTCAAGGTTCCTTCTCCAGCCATCTACCTGGCATCCCCAATAAACTCAGGTGGGCAGACTCCGGGCTTCAGAGGCATGTTCAAGTGTCCTCCTACGAAGAAGTAGTAGTCTCTCCAGTTTGAGTGGGAACTACTCGCCTCGGAGAACATCGCCTTCCTCGTTTTCGACCTCAGAGTCAGGCATTCTCCGTATCCAGGCACCGCCATTTAGCTAAAGAAGCCCCTGAACAGCGTCAAGCTCCATGGTATCTCTTGAGCCTGCAACAACTTCAGGAGGGAGTATATGTATGCAACGGCATTGGGGGCGAGCTGCGCCGGCACGATCTGGTACTAGTTTAGGATCTCTCTAAACTCCGATTTTGGAGGAAGCATCATGTCATACTCCACTTGCGCCCGGTAGACGCACACCGCTCCTTCAGGAGGTCTGTTTGGTCGGAGCTCGGCGGTGGGTTGGATAACCATGAGGCTGGGGTTTCCTCTAAACCCCCTCGTCGTGTTGAGTACTTCGTGCTCCATCAGAAGCTCCCTTGATAGCTAGAGTCGCTCATGAACTGTTTGGTTAGCTCGGCCCACTCAATCTCTCTTTCGGCCATGGTGAGGCTTGACGACGAACAAGCACAAGGAGGATTTTTCAGGGTTTGAGACGAAGGCTAACGTTTCAAACTTCCCTCTTTGAGCGACGACTTTATGGGGAACAGTTGTGACTCTTCATCTTCTGGCCATCTGATCTTATCGATCGACGTCCAGGCCTGATTTGGCCATCTATTTTTCTGACAGTTTCGAAATCCGAAGCGGTGCACGGATATCGAAGCATCTCTCTACTTGCACTCTTTTTGATGTCGTGCACGATGTTTCGAAATATCAAAATGCGCTATTCATTTTATTCTTTCAACTATCGTTTCTCGATGTTTCATTTGTCTAACACAACATCGTTTACGATTATTATTTGTTTCCTGTTGCAGAAACTTTACTTTTAACTCGGATTTATTACAAGCTTTATGCTTTCATTTACTTATGAAGTCTTATTTTTTTTCTTTCTGATCTCATGGTATTTTTTTTCAAATAAAAGAGAGGAGACAAAAGAAAGAAACTGCACAGCAGAATTCATCCAAACATGGATACAAGTTTTCAAAAAAAAAAGAGAGATTTTTCATTAACGAACTTGTTTCAAATTCCATTCTTTTGCTTTCTTACATGTTTCTTTCTGAGTACAGGACGTACAATGAAAATAAAGAAAAACACAAGACTTCAGAACATGGACAACTGGAGTTATAGTGTTAATCTCAAATATGAGGAGAACCTCCCCTCCAGATTGACCTATACCTCTTCTCACCAAAAAAGGCAACCCACTCTCAGAGGATTGGCTAATGCCCACTCTTCTCCCATCGTTCCATCAAATGTGTTGATAATGAGTCTGAGAATGAGAAGAACAGAAAGGAAGCAAGTCATTCCCAAACCTTGGGGGGAGCCTATTACAATGCTTCAGGAGCACTTTGGCCTTCATTAGGACCTCTGCGGGGAGAAGCAGGCTGATATCCCCAGCCGACGTAGGCACCTGTGGGGAGAATCTCCTCTGAGCCGTGGCTTCCAGCATTGAAAAACTTATCTAGACCCTTAGGGCAACAGAAAGGAAGAACGACTGGACCCCTGGTGTTCTCCTAATTCAGAATTCTTATATCGACTAGTGTCTGCAGGAGAACATCGAAGGTTGCTTGGCTCTTCACATGGTGACCTACAGCTGAAGAGCTGACGATATTCACCGCTCTCCTCACTGCCTCCTCCAAGTCCTCCATGCGTCGCCCCCTCCATCTAAGGCCATTATCTATTAGGGCAGGCATGGAGCGTATTTCAGACTTCAGCAACTCGTTCCAGCGATGGGTCTCGAAGGCCGCCTGCTTCGCCTTGGACTCTGCTTCCTTGGCCTCCGCCACCTGGCCCTTGAGACTATTCCTTTCCCTTCTCAAAGCCTCCTTTTCATCATCCAACTCCTTTATTCTTTTCTGGAGGTCTTTGACGTGGGCAGAATGGGCTTGGCCTATGTTCGAAAAGGTGCGGTGGAACTCCCCCCTTGCAGCCTCAGCCTTGCCTGCCCACTCTGAGTTGCTAAGAACTGGGGAAGCCAACTTATCTTCCAATTTGTATAACTTCCCTAGCTCCTCCATGTGATCGGCCTGAGAGCGCTTTGTAGCTTGCAACAAAGCAGTCTCTAGCTCTACTATATTCTTAAGATAGCAAGCTTCCTCTTTCTCCTGACTTTTTAAATTTTTTACCACCTCTATGATTTGGGAGGTATTCTTTAGGATCTTTTCTTCCTCCTCCTTTATTTCAAACAACCTTTACCTCAGGTTGCCTCCTGTCTCTTCGATGCCAAGTGCGACCTCAGGGGCAACCTGGGGAACCCCCTCCTTTTCTTAGTCGCCTCCTCCATTTTGCCTTTTTCTCTCTTCCTTCCCTTCTCTTCCTTCTTCTCATCATCTCGAGCACTTGCTAGAAGAAAAGGAAAAGGTCTCCCTACTTTAAAAGGAGGAGGGACTGGCTTACCAAGAGGAGTAGGACTGCAAATCACCAAGGGCGTCTTTGTCAACCCCCTTTCAGGTGGAGCCCCTACCTTGGGGAGGAGCTGTTCAATGTCTTCATCTTTGAGCAGGATTCTCCCTGGGTCAAGTTTTTCTTTCGCGAGCGTTTGGTGCACTACGCTCAGCTCCTTCCGCCCTCCAGTCTTCGGAGACGCCCTGGCTGGAGAGTCAAAGATGTTCACCACCTCCGTCGCCTTCTCCTCATCTGCCGGCTCCTGTACAGACTCCAGAGTTTGCGCCAGAACCCTTGGCCGATGGCGTCTTCCCCGACAAGACTACCGTCGGAGCTCCTGCTTCTTCTTCCTGGAGCACCACGACGGCCTTATCAGCCGCTAGTTTCGGCGACCCTTCAGACGACTCCAGGACCCTCTTCTTCTTAAGGGGAGGTGCATCGGCCGGAGGACTGCTAGCCTTCTTCTTTGTCAGCGAAAGACCCTTCAGAATTGCCCACTTGTTGCTCTCCGCCATCTCTTTAACGATCCACTCCTTTCCTTGCATGATTTTCAGAGGCTGTTGGAAGAGAATGCGAATCGACAGGGTGCTGCTCCGGCTTTATTCTGGGCAGCGCGTCCACCATCGCGACGGTCCGCATTCCAGGACCCACATTAATGTTCATGCCCTGACAATGCGGGGGGCTGATATTAACACGTGGTTCCAGCGCTGCATCTCTGCCGTACACGTGGCGTCGAGGGAGTACTAACCCCTTATTTTTATTATGATTCTCACAGGTCTCAAACCTCGACCACGAGGGTTTGGCCAGACCTCGATCCCGACGATTTAAGATCATCTTCTAGCAACATAGATGACGATGTCTCCCAGCTCCACCTGTCGCTATCGGCGTGCCACAACCGCCCCATTTCCACTGCAGCATGCTTCTTCCAGTCACACAAACCAAGGGTACGGCCATCGCGGATCCATAGAAGAATTGCCAAGATCAAGAAGCCAAGCTCTCCTTCCACTACTTCCAGCTCCAGTGGCCAATAACGGTGGGACCACCAGTGTGGACTCAGCAATTGAATATTTCATCCCCTTCTGAAAAACCTGGGTTGAGCTCTACTATCTCCTGCTTATAAATACCCTTGAACTAGCTTCGAGGAGGGGGCTTTTTGGGGGTCGGGAGAGAATGGCAGGATTTCTCTTCTATCACCCTTGTATTAAGAGCTTGAGATAAGAAAGCTCTCTTTCTCTCTCTCTTCTTCTTCTAGCTCATTGTACTGGTCTTTTGGACCACATTTCTTTAGTGAAATCATCTGCAGCTGATCGCTCGGTGGACGTAGGGGACCTCCTCCGTGAATCACCTTAAATCTCTATGTGCTATTCTGGATGCGTATTATTCTCATTTAAGTTTTAATCATCAGGCTTAGCTCTGTGTGTACCGCTGTCTTTCGGGACTCTCTCTTTTTATCTCTCTCTTTCGTTTGGGACCCCCTACTTTCCCTATCAACAAGCTCCCTGCTTTCGCTGGGAGGCCTACAAAACTTGAAGCTAAATCCAACCATACAAATCTTTCTCAGTGTACTGTCGATCCAAAGATAAGGAATGTCTAGAGAGAATCAAGAAAAGGATACAAGTTGTATACTATAAACAGAACATTTATATCGATGATTCAAAGTATTTATTATAAAGCATTGAAAGACAACCTTTTCAAAAGGATCCAGTGGCAGTTGGTATGCAATTGGTAATGAGACGACCAAAGATGATGAATCCATCTTTTTGCCATTCCAACACAGTCACTATTACATCTGGATCCACGCCGCTGCATCTGGAGCGTACGCGTGGAGGCTTACATGACATTGACATTACAGGTACTCAGCGACGAACGGAAGAGATCCCAAAGTGAAAGGCTGTTGTTGAAGAGGCCACGTCGGAGAGAGCACAACGAACTACCAGTACGCAATGTGAGGTACAGAGCTCCATACCGCTTTTAAGAAGTATGACTCCCCTCCTCCTGGACAGTACTATCCATACGGCCGGGGCCATGACGCGTCAGCCTAGCAGACATCATTAGCCTGACACTAAAGATGGACTCTATTCCCTTAAAGTGACTCTCCAAAAATCAGATCAAAATATAAAACCTCATTGTAATAGAGAAAAGGAGGATTTTTTCTTTCTCTTGAAATCCTCTGCTTAAATTTCTCTCTACTCAACTTTTTCTCCGCTTCATCAAATTTTATGTTGATTTACAAGGACAGTTAATATATATATATATATATATGTGTGTGTTTTTTTTAGGGATTATTAGAATCTTATTTTTTATTTATTTAATTTTAAAATAAAATATTTATATGTCACCTCAAAATTATAAAATAAAACTCAAATTTGAATCGTCATTGGGAAGTTTCATTTTAAGTGTTTTTATCAAATAAGTAGTTACAAATTTGGGATATTTATGTAATTTTATTATTTTGATAATAATCTTGTAAAAACTGAACCAATAAGTTCATCCAAATTACGAATGCTCAATTAATTTTATTCGACACATCATTTAAAATATGGCATCTGCTTTTTCCGCTTTTTGCCTGAACGCGTTTCCACATTAAGCATACGTGTCCGCCCGGCCGACGCATAATTTCGATTGTTTTAATTACTATGCGACTGACTGCTCAACTTAAATTATGAGACTGCCAAAAACTGTGGACTATAGCACACGGTTTTTGGGTGATTTTTGCTAATCTCATTTCAAAGACCGCATAATTATGTGCTATTAAAACATTTATGCGAATACAAGCCACATGCCCATTCCTACGTACCTCTGCTGCTCACATGTTACTCATTTTTATTTTTAAACAAAAGAATTTTTTTTTTCATATATATAAAATAATATTATAAATTAAACATAACAAAAATTAAAAAAAGATAGCCCTTCAAAAATTTTATATGTGTATTTTCTTGATTGACATCATAATTTATATTAAAAAAATTATAATCACCTTCAAATTTAACTTATATATATATATATTAGGGACAACAATTATAAAAATTTTATATAATTATTGATGTCATTAATGTAAATATTAACACAGTAGCTTCATAATTTATAATTTAATTATTATCTTCGCATTTACTTTTAAAAATTAAATTTTAATCGAATAATTATACAAATTTTGTATAAACATAGCTCGCTTAAACGGAAGAATTAGCTTTAATCAAAAATCAATTGAAACAACTGATCAAACATTTTGAAAGAAATCTACTGTCTTGATTTAATGAGTTGAAACAATGTTTTAAGGGTAAATTGCTATTGGGACCCTATAATTTATCTATAATTATACATTAATTCATATTTTTAAATTCTCTTTTTTAAGTCCCCAAATTAAAACTAAAAGAATATAATAGGTTTTTATTTTACTTTACTTTTTAAAGAATATTTTAAATTCTAGAGATGTAAGTGAAACTTTTAAAACTTATTAGAGATCTAAATAAAAAATTTCAAAGTATATGAACTAAAATACCATTATATGTAAACTATAAGAATCTATCTATAATTTACTCATATTTTAATATATTTATGAACGACCTATCTTGAAAGCACTAAGCTGTAAAACACAATCTGTTCTACTCTATTTCAAAAAATTCAATGTTAAATTACAAAATAATCTTAAAAAAAGATGAAAGAAATATTGATCATTTACTCCACGTTTACCTGTTTGCAGTTCATTTTGTGGGCTAGTAAGTGTTTTTAATTCGACACCAACTTCTAATATTTTGAGTTACAGATAGCACCCAAATCTTTACACATTTTTAAAACTCCATAAATATAAATCTTATCACGACTTGATACGTAGAGAGAATCAAAAATCATATTAGAGATTTGGATGGGGTGTATGTAATTTGATGTTTTGAAGGATAAATCATATGCAGCACCTCGTTTAGAGCCCTATAATTTTCTAATCATCTCTTCGTGCATGATTACCATTCTGTACAAGAAAATCATCGAACCTGCTGGGCTGAAACTGTGATTATTTCAACAAGAAACCATCACTTTGCAGTAAAAATTTTAATCGATTCACTCATCCGATGTTTCAAGCATAAGTCACCAATCGAAATAGGGCACTCTTTTCTATTACTTAATAGTGAAAAAAAAAAAAACTAATTATTTCCATCTACGACTTCTGTGACTGAATCATGAGCATTCCTCCCCTTTTGTCAGCAAAAAGTTACCATTTTCCTTCTATCAAAAAAGAGAAAAAGTTAAACCCTTTTCTCCCAGATGTATATTGACCCTCCTGCATTCAAAATTAAAGCAGAAAACTAGAGCACCAGGCTACTATACCAAGCTTTTGTTCTTTTTAAAGCAGCAACTTTGATTTCTTCTGAGCTTGAACTTGATACAATTCACTATTCCTTCCTGTTTCGCATGTCTTCATGGTACGTTCTCATAAATTTTGCCTTGCTCTAGTACTCGTTCTCCTTCATCCTGCACTTGTTGTCTCAGATTAAAACTTACTATAGCTGGTTTGATAGTTAAGCCTAAAGGAATCCAGGAAGGAGGATAGGTGGCTAGCAGCAACTTTGTTCTCTCAAATTAAGGGTGCATTGTCCATAGGGCCCCTACTAAACTCCCTGGAGGTACCTGCAGATTCAACCCGTAGGAGTTTTCAGGTGATCGTCAAAAACAAAAATGGCATCAACAAGTTCGACCCTAATTGGCAGGACTATATATCATTCAGTGCGTGGTTGGACCCAATGCATATTTCCTCATGGATCACGATGAACCCAAATCTAAAAAACCCTGAGCAGGAATAACCATAAAAATTTCTACTCCATTTTGATCATGATAATGATCAAAAATCTCAAACTCATAACACAAATAATAATAATAATAATAATAATAATAAAATAAGTTTCATTTATATCCATAAAATCCAATATAAATAATTCAATTTATATCAAATCCTACACATTTCAAAAAACATTTACATCTCATCCTACACAATTCTCAACATATTAATCAACATATCTCAAAATTTACAGAACTTTTTACCTAACTAATTTTATTTCTTATCATACACACATTTTGAAATAAACCATATTGTTTCCGTCATATCTTAATTTTTTTTTCTGTGTTTTATTTTTCCCCAATCAAACATAGCCTTAAAAATGCTTCATGTCTATACAGTAATTCCATCAATTTTAATTGAAGGCCATTGTGCAGTTACATCCTGTGCTAAGATTCATTATCACTGTTAAAGCAAAGAAGTTCCCCTCTAGGAAATCCTGACATATAAGGTTAAATTCGATGGTCTTCTTCATCCATTTGAATTTTACGTTTGCTATGTGTTGACATGTGGCTCCAACGCTGCATCATAGTCATACACATGACGCTCCATCATTTTGAAATATCATGCATTAACCTTTGAAGCTGTGTTTGCCTCCAAACATCGTGAGTGATGTTTGGAGCTCCCAAATATCGTGAGTGATGTTTGGAGCCTTCAAACATCGTGAGTGATGTTTGGAGCCTCCCAAACATCTTGCATGACCAATGTTTCCAGCTCTCCCAGCCACATCGGGCACAATATTTTTCAGCTATACCTATCGCTGTCAGCATGCTCTGGTCGCACCGTTTCCAATGCAGCATGCTTCTTCCAGTCGCGCAAACCAAGGGCCCGCATGCTCCAGCCGCTGCAAGTTCCCATAAGGCGCGAAGACCAAGAAGCCACTTGCTTCACCCACTACTCCCGGCCTTCTCCAAGACCGACAGAGGTGGGACCGCCAGCATGGGCTCAACTCCAAATGTGTATCCCACTCCGAAAAATCAGCACTGCGTCCTATAAATATCCTTGAACAGAGCTTCGAACAAAAAAAAAAAAAGGAGAAGAACCAAGGAGGACGAGTCGCACAGAGATCTTCTTCTTCATTTCCTTCCTTTGTTCAGGGGAGCCCCTTTTCTTTCTGAGCTCTAGTCATGTATGTACTTGGCCCAAGCGACCTCCTCTTTGAGATATAGTGAAACGTTTTGAGCTCGTACCGATGGACTTAGGGGATTTTCTCCCTGAACCACCTTAAACCTCTGTGTGTTGCTCTGGATAGTCTCTCTCTCATCTAAGTCTTAATCATCAGGCTTAGCCATTTGCGCGCCGCCGTCTCTCGGGGCTCTCTGTCTTTTTCGGTGTTTCTTGGGATCCCCTACATCCTACATCAACATCTTTCTAGTGCTTTCATTGAGACGCCGAAAGGATGGTGGCTAGAACGCGCAGAACCAATTCTGCGGCCCGCAGCGCACACGCAGGAGAACCATCTGTCAGGGCGCTAGGTGATGAGGCTTCCGCCTCAATATCTCGACGTCCCGCTGGATCTACTTCTTCTTCCAGAGGTACTCGCATCTCGGAGTTGCAAGGGATGCTGGCGAACCTCACCGAGCTTGTCACTGGCCTCACAACCCAGCAGGCCGTGATCCTCAAGCAAACTCAGCCAGTTTGCGCCGCCGTCCTACCCCCAGCACCTCTCCCGCCGGCTGTGGTGGCTTCTCCACCTCTCACGCCGGTCGCGGCGGTTCCTGCACCTCTTCCTCCTGTAGCGGCAGCCCCAGAACTTCTTCCGCTGGTGGCAGCGCCCCATGTACCCCCTCCTCTGGTCGCTGAGGCTCCTGCTCCCATGCTTCCTGTCGCGGCACCTTCCATTCAGTCATCTGGCTCTTCTCGGACGCCTAGACATCCCATTCCTCCTCAAGAGGTCCCACAGCTGGTTGCAAGGGTTAGCCAGTTCATGCTCCTAGAAGACGCAGAAAACGACGCACCCGATATTTCTGACCCTAGAGCTGAGCAAAGGGTGAAAAGGAAATATCGAGACAGTGAACCTGCGGATCTAAGGGATGGAGAACAGGCCTGATCCTCGTATACACATCGTCCATGATGTTTAACTCACTGGCATGAGCCTCATTCCCTCCATCATGATTTTCTGATAAAACTTTATGTAATAGAGCTACCCTATTACAGCGGTTCATAGGAAGAACCGCTGTATCTATTACAGCGGTTCTTCCTATGAATCGCTGTAATAGAGCTACCCTATTAAAAAAAAATAGTAATAGACCTACCCTATTAAAAGAAATTTTTACAGAATGAACATAATAACACAACAATTATATGTATATTTTTTTAAAGTAATCATCACACAAGGGGATTTTTATTCATCCAGCCCCAACTGGCAAAAAAGAAACCTAAATATAAGCTAATTAAGAATTCAAAAATTAAATAAGAAGTCCTAACTCCTTTACACAAAATTGTTATTTTAGTAATAACAAAGAATTCAAAAGATAGAGAAACTCCTTCCATGCTATGGAATCAAAGTAGCTGAGCACAAATAAGATCAAACTCTGTATAGTACAATAAAAGGATCAGCTAGCTCATTAACTCTCCAATCTTCATAGCTTCAAATTTTTCAAGAAACCAAAAATATATGTATTTACAGTTTATTATACCAATTTCATTACATTGTGTGAAAATATTAAATGTAAATTAATTAGCCTTCTTTCATATATATATATATATAAATATATATGGTAACACGTTTACAAAAAGGCCATGCATGATTCTTTGCTGCTGGACTCATTTAACTTTAGGTCCCGCTCCATTAACAGCTTGGAATATATGCTTTATTTTCATGCAGAAATAGCAAAAGCAAATGACTGGATGTAGCAATGCTCATATTAAAATATTAATATTAAGTACATTTCTTTGGCCTTAATTTTATAAAAGCTCATGAGCATAAATAGCTCATTATGATCAGAATAAATATGCACTAATATTACCTCAATTTCGGCTCGGTCCTAAGCTTGTTATAGCTCAACTATATAAGTTTTTCTTTACCGTTCGTTATTAGAATCTGATAAAAAACTTATCTCTATCAGCATAAGCAATTTGAAAGAGTACGTACGTACGTAGCATATTGATCACATTCCAACTTCTTATCTTTTACCTTGGGGATCTTTTCATTTTGTTAAAAATTCAAACAATCTTAAATATTTTTGATATACTATTTAACTCTCTCTTAATAATACAATTATTTTAAGTATGAATTATTCTGTGTGGTCACTCATTTATTTGAGCATCTTGTAAAATATATATGTTGATCTTATGGATGTCTGCAAATAACTCAAACATTAATGTGCATTAAATCTTTCGATCAATTTTATCAAAAGAATTGAATTAACGTTTAATTGCACTATTTTGAAGGAATTTAAGTTGGAAGAAAGTGTCTCTGGGTACATTGTTTAGGTTAGGTTTGAACAATCAATTTCTAATCATGCAAGGTTCAGGTAATTAAAATTTATCGAATCAAGCTAGTCAGCTTTGAAACTACCCCAAATTAAACTTGACACGATAACTGGGGTTGTAAATGAGTCGAGTTGAGTCGTTGAACCAAATAGTGATCTGTTCAAGTTCATATTCATTTACTAAAACTGAGCTTAAACTTGAGTTCGAGCATGTTTGAGCTTGGTTTGTAAAAAATTAAAAAGACATGTTTGAGCTTGGTTGATATTGTTCATGAACGAACGCATATATATTTGGATTTACAAACACATAAACTATAAACAATTAAGCTCTTACATGTCAAAGATATTGATGTATTCATGCTTTTGTATATATCGAGAATATTAACATATATATTTACGAACAAGCAAATCATCATGATTACATATCATCTAAAAGAAACTAAAGTGCATCATATGAAGCTCAAGCATATTCATAAACTTTATATGAATTATTCACAAACACTAATTAATAGGTTGAACACTAGTAAGTTCAAATTAACTTGAGCTTTTAAAATTATATTCATATCTGTTATTAATATTGACAAACAGAACATAAAAAACTCTTATTGATCAGAACATCAGTTGTTCATCGAATGCTAATTAGTTCATTCGATGAAGGATCATAGGAAAGAATAGACTAAAGGGATGGAGTTCTCTAGAGTCAATGCTGTCATGAACCACAAAGATTAATGAAGAGGCCACAGCACCTCGAAATGCTCCACTAATTGTGGAAATATTAACTTCTTTAATTGCCCGATAAAGGATCATAGGATCTCTTTTACAAGTGAGGTGACAATATCTTATTTTGCTTGTAATTCCTACAAGGTGGTGGAAATTGGAATCCATTTATATATGTTCATGTGGGAGAACATCACCACGAATGGAAGCTAGCTACTTTGAGGACATAACACTTTAGGAAAGTTATAGGCCCAAAATAACAAACTAATAAAGCCCTCTCCTTTATTTCCTTAATAGTAAAAGAGAGAAAGGCACTTGCATGCACAGTTATAGGTACAGCTTGCAGCGTTGAAGCCTTCTTTTGCCTTAAACAATTTGACAAGTGTTTCTTTTTTTTTTTTTTTTTGTTCTAGAGATGCTCCATTAACACCTCTACCTTGACATATATGATAGTGGTTGCATGAAATATGTGAGATTTATTATCCAACTGTTGACCTTTAGAGCTTTAACAGCATGCCAACTAGTTTAAGATAAGTTTTAGCATGGAAAGATAATTAAGCTAGAGTTTTCGTGCTCGATTCAAATATAATCAACTGCATGTTTTTCAAAGATATGTGCGGAAATTGAGATATCTTATGCACATAATATCTAAATGAAAACTATATGTATACAAGACTATATTGAATAAGTCAGATTAAAGGTAGGCTGAACATTCTTCTTTTTTGCTTTCTAGCTAAGTCATGATCTTTCTTTGTTCAGTATGTTGAAATTTGATCATGTTCTTAACAAATAACTTGTTCTTACCTATTAGGGATTGAGTTAAAAGATAACATATAATTAATTATGACTCGATAATTTTACGATTAGCAGAAATTATTCTTTTTTTTTTGAGGGTCGGGAGAATCGATGAATTACACACATGCCACAGTAATCTAAGTTATTTCAATATCAAACATTCAAAACAAGGAAAATATATCATGCACATTACACTATTCTTCTATATATATACTTATATGAATGTATATATGTATATGTATATTATTTCTCCACATGACTGCACAGTGTAAGGTGATCACAATTATTTGAAGCCCAAAGCTGACTGAGGAGATCCGGTCTAAACTATATAAAGGGAGGGGGGAAGCTTGGTCTGTTCCCCAGCGAACATTAATAAGCCTTTCTCATTGATCAACAGACATAAAACAAAGCTCAGCTGCTCCCTTCTCTCCCTACTGCTTATCATCAATCAAATCGATGGCCCGAGCAGTAGAGCCCCTCGTCGTAGGGCGAGTTATCGGCGAAGTCCTTGATTGGTTCAACCCGAGCGTCAAGATGATGGTAACCTACAACTGCAACAAACTTGTCTGCAACGGGCACGAGTTCTTCCCCTCTGCTGTCATCTCCAAGCCCCGCGTCGAGGTCCAAGGAGGCGACATGAGGTCATTCTTTACTTTGGTATGTTCATCAATTAAAGCTGATAATGCTAAACATGTACAAAATCAACAACATGCATGATTTCCATCTGATATATATATATTATGGCAAACCTTTAATCTAATTAAGGAAATATATATATTTTGGTATATATAGGTCATGACTGACCCAGATGTACCCGGACCCAGTGACCCATATCTCAGAGAGCACGTCCATTGGTAATTATATATTTTTAATTTCTATGTATGTCATATTTATAATATATATATATGATTTCTAATCTCATTAATTATATTAAGTATGGCTACAAATTTTACAGGATTGTTACAGATATTCCTGGAACTACAGATGCTTCATTTGGTAAGACCACAATATGTATATATATATTTAAACTTTAGAGAATTGATCGTTCAAAAACAAAAGTTGTGATCAATTTGTAGGGAGAGAGGTGGTTCCCTATGAGAGCCCGAGGCCGAACATAGGAATTCATAGGTTCGTGTTCGTCCTCTTCAAGCAGAAGAAGAGGCAGGAGGTGTCGACTCCGATGGTGAGGGACGAGTTCAATACTCGTTGCTTCGCGGAGGAGAATGATCTCGGTCTCCCGGTCGCTGCCGTCTACTTCAACGCACAGCGTGAGACCGCAGCCCGAAGACGCTGACTATTTTATGTATCTTAGTGTCCTATTATTGCACGTCCTTTGGAATAAGCTGGGCGGATAATAAGTGTCATTGTAAGCTGTTATTGTGATCCCTGTAGCTCTCATGCTTTTTTGGAAGGATATGTTTTTAGTAATCCCTCTCATGCTTTTGCTTGTTGCTGCAGTAATAAGATCGATCTATATATAATTTTTCTATCAAAAAAATAAAAAGATTTACATATAATTCTACATGTGAATATTTTTTTATCAATTAATTAGAAGCATATATAGCATTGTCCTTTCATGCATAATTAATTAATTAATTAATTATCTTATATAATTTTACTAAAAATGTGCAAAAGTTGGCTCTTCAGTGCTCCGTGCATGGCACTATAGTGCTTAACTCATAAGACTACCGCCTTGTTACTAAAATAATAGTGATTCTGAGCTATATTTATATCGTTATTATCTTATGAAAAGTACGTCACGTTTAAATAATAAGTTCAACATGTGATCATACTAACTTGTCTAAGGACTTTTCTATTAATAGTGATAATCCGGCCAATATATCAAAATTATAATCTATTAGATAATTTAGTGAATTAAATTTAAATTTATTTTTTCTAAGTCAAATAGTTTTGAACTTATTAACAAATACTGTTCGGCCAAGCCAACCAGATGATCCTGTATAAACTCGATCCTAATGAATAATTTGGCCTGCCAGTATGGGCAAAAATTATGGGCATCTTCATTTTAATAAGTGTTGAGAATAAGTTCATTTTGATGACCGACACCTATCCCACGCTACGCGAAATTGGGGGTATACATAGTATACGCTGTCAATTTTGTTCAATATTTGATAAATAATTATTCACATTTTGCTTTCAATCATTAACAACATCAAAAATAAAATCCTAAACCTCAAAGTACTTAATCAATTATGTGGATTTCTATTATTTACAGTTTTCATGATCATTCACTTAGTTTAAATCATATTTGCTTTTTTTTTTTGAAAAAAAAATCATATTTGATTTTTAATCATTCATTTTACTTGATGCAGTTAATATAAGTAATAAAACAATTTAGGGTAAATAAACATGTAGTCCCTAATGCAAATCCATAATTTTAAGTCATTTATAGAAATGATATTCTGATCATTTTATATTAAAATTTTATTTTAAAAATAAAATTTATTTTAAAGATGAATTAAAATAAATAAATTTAGTTGAAATATTAATATCCAACCTTAGGAACTTATCAATGACTATTTCCAATCTTGGATTTAGATAATATTGCCCGGAGGCTAGAGGAAATATTAAGGGATTGAGATGGAATTTAAAAAGCAATTTTAAATTTATTATTTTAATTTTTTTTAATAAAAATTCAATAATAATATACTCAAATACAGTTTCAATAAAAAATTTAAAGATATCAAATGAATGATATCTTTAACATATAAAAGAATAATTTTAATATATTAAATCTACATGCATGGTAAATTAATATATTGTAACAACTCATGATTTAAATAAATTGTAGGGATCATTTATATTTTTTAAATGGTGATCACTCATTTTAATACTATTTCAATACAAACATGCTTAATTCTAAAAAATATTTTTACTATTATTTACTTGTGTAACTTTAAAATTCTCTTCACTTTTTGATATAGTATGATTCATTCGTTCACTTATTATTGAATTTATTTCAGTAATTTTAGACATCACCCAACGGTTATTTCTCATTCTCTTCAACTATAGATTATTACATTTGTATTATTATTATTATTATTATTATTATTATTATTATTTTGATAAGTATACGTATATATTGTTATATCCACATATAATCATATATAGAAATTGCAATTGAAATGAAAAAAAGTTGAAAAACAGAGATGCATGGGTCCCTGGGCCAGCTTTACCGTTGGCAGATCATCCACATGTCTACCTGCAGGGATGCTCCATCGAAGGGCATGCAGTAGTCGCTGAAGCGATGGGATCGCAATGGCACAGAATGAGAAGTCATGAATCGTACCATGACGGCGGTCATATCAAATACGAAAGCGATACTAAAATAGGGACTATTTTGCATAATTAGTACAACTCTGCCAGTGCCACATTCTGCAAAACTCTGCCTCCTGCTTCACTCGAAAGGAGAGTAAATTTATATATAATTTCACGTACATGTTAT
>JAEMOT010002399.1:1874-67652 GCA_019297695.1 Apostasia ramifera | reverse complement strand
TATATATATACTAAAAGAAATGTGCTGCTAGCTAGAGATCATGATCCTGCTAGCTCCCAAGAATATATATATATATATATATATATATATTAAAAAAAGAAATATTATTAGTAGGCTTATTATATTTGCAACTAACTAATTAGATGGTAACGCAACAAGCAACTCATGTAAACATGATTAGATATTATTTTAAAGTTGATTTTCAAGGAACTCAAATTCCCAATAAGACACGCATCAACATAGCTAACCAGATTTAGCTCTTTTTTTTTTTTAAAACACAACACCATATTAGATGTGCTGTGAAGATAATGCATTTTCAAAACCTTTAAGCTACTTCATGTCTAATTACTTCTTCTAAGTTCCCTTGATTAAGATTTTTGGTTGGAAGTCAAAGTAAGCATGCACCACAAAGATAACTTCATTTTTTTACAACTAAAAGGAAAATTTCTTTGAAGGCAATCACATGCATGTTTCAATTCTAATCCCCTTCATAACCAGTCTAGCTAGAATCATATATTGATCGAAAATTCTCTATATTAATCTTAAAAACCTACTTGTTCTTTAATGCTCTTATTTCTTTTGGCAACTTGATCAGACCATATTTTTTGTGATTGTGTGGGGACGTTAAATCTCTCAATAATGCTTTTCATGAACGATTATCTTCCTTAGTGATGTAAAAAGACACACATATTACACAGTTTTTCAAATGTATTTCTCGTATATTTGTGTGTTTCATCATTTTTTTTATACGTGTCGATATAGAAAAAATATGCATTTTATCATTTCGTACATATCACGTTTTCTTTCTCCAAACAATTTTTTAACTCATTCTCAACCATGCACTTCTCCTGAGGTAAAAAATTCAAAAAAAAGAAAAATATGTAAACATTGGTAAAAAAGGGTTAAAAAGGAGGAAAAGAGTTCTGTGAAAAGAAAATAATTTTTTTTAAAGGAGAAAGAAAATTTTGAAATTTAAATTCCCCTCCTAATTTCTCTTTTTAGTCCACATGACACATCTTCTCCATAAATGTTATTATAACTTCTCAAAATTCTTTTCTCCCCTATGTTTTTCTCATAACTAAAATTTTGATATCTTCTATTCTTAATTGTAATTTTTCTCATTGCATAGAAAAAACAATTTAAAAGATCCCCCTCTTTATGATCTATTTGGAACTTGAGGTCAAGTTTTCTATAAAAGGGAGCTTGAGGAAGGAGCATTGATGCCATCATCAACTTGATGCTGTAGTAACTAGAAAATCTGATGAATTTTTATTTCTATATTTTATGAATATTATTTTAATTATTATTTAGGTAGCCATTTATTATGAGAATGATATATTTGCCGATTTGTACTTTATGGAGTTATTTATTGTGGAAAAAATGCTCATAATTCTGAAATATTGTAAATCTAGATATATTAGAGTAATAATACAACACGAACAACAAACTTAATATGTAATGGAAGGTGATTATTATTTTTGAACCTTATACAAGTCTTAAGGTGCTTTTTGGGACAGACTTGAAAAGAATAGCTCACATAGAGATGAACGTCGAATGAAATTAAGTTCTTTAGAGATCAAAAGGATGTTTACCTATGTAGAGAAAGACATCAAATGAGTTCATGTTATCTCCGATTTGTCTTTATCCTTATGTATCCCTATATATTTTGTATGTTTTCTTACACATGCTTATGTCTCTTCTTTGTGTCATTTGTAACAATGTTTACATCATTTGCTCTTTAGAGCTTCTTCAGTACTTTGTTGTTCACCTTACAACCACATATTCATCAATTGGGTACCTCATTAAAAGTTATTGAATTGTCAAAGATCTCTGTACTCATTCATCCTCGAGCCTTGTTGAATATGCATCCTCAAATACCTCTTGCTCATCTCTGGTTTATTCATCATGTTCTTTTTCATCAGCCGTTTCATCTTCAACTCTATAATAACATTCTTTAAGGCTTGCATCTTCTAAACTTTTACTGTCAATCTCAGTCATTCTACATTATTAAGATTTCCTAGAGAGTTTATTACTCTCCTTTCTTCATATTGTTCGAGTGTCTGAATCTTAGGACATGGCATCTCAACTTCCAATGATTTTCTTCTCCTTTAGATCCCATTAACTTTACCGAAATTCACTATCAAAATAAGACAAGAAAATTACATTCTTTTGCTTTGGTGTCTAGCTTAGCCATTTCATCATTTAGTGTCATTAGTTTTACCTAAATATAAGCATTTTAGGTCAATGAGCACCTATCTCTACTTTTTCAACAAGCGCCTCTCTAGTGAAATATTTAGTAAACTACGGTACAAGTCTACAATCATCACCATCACCTCTTCCCAAACATCTTTGGCAACTTGCTGAATGAAAGTAGGCACGTAACCCTCTCCACTATCGACCTATTCATCCTTTTGGTTTGCCATTTTCTGGAGAAAGCTTTGGCTCACGTTGAATATCATTTCTTCGACAATACTCAATAAAAAATCCAGCATACTATCTTCCATTATCTGAGGGGACACCTCAAATACATTCTAGATTGATGTTCAACATTACACGGAGCTCTTGAAACTTCTCAAAGATTTATTTCAACTTTAATATACCTACATCACCTTTAAAAAATCATCAATAATGACAATGTAGTATTACACTCCTCCAAAAGATTTGTGATCATTTTGCAAACATTAAATTGAACTTTCTCAAAGAGATTCTTCCATCAATAATTAATTTGGCTGGTCACAAAGGATGCTATAGATTGTTTCCCTACAGGACATTGAACAAACTTGTCAAATATTTCTTTCAGACTCACCACCAACTCTGCTGTGTTTGAGAAGACTTTGCTCACCTCCAAATAGTCGGCCTCCCAAACTAGGCCGAGGACTACAAGTCGCCCAGGCTGTGGGATTGCAGCAATTCAACCTCCACAAAATTGCTGAAATAGAGCTTTTACTTCGTAACATCATCTTCATCGACCTCCTCTTCCTCCCCTCTATCTTCCATAACAATAACCCTAGGAAGAACAGCTTTGGAATGCCAGCAACTTTTTTGTTGAAATTAACAAGGCTTGGGCCATCAGTGTTAAATTAAAAGTAGGTAGGAATTATTAAAAAAATCAACCATATTTTTTAAAAATGTCTTTAAAAAATTGAAAAAGGTCCACTTGAAGTAATATGAGGACATAATTTAAAGAGGATAAGATTCGACGATGTTATTTAGATATTAATATTATCTAAATATTTATGCTATTTTTAAATAATTATTTACATGATTCAAAAGATAAAAATAAAAATTAATTTAACTTTTCTTTTCTCCATTATAATTAATATAATATCCAAATTTAAGTAATATTCAACTATCATCTTAAAATAATAATAAAATGATATTATTGAACCAAATATGACGTTAATTAAAATTTTAAAATAACTAAATACTTGGCCAAAGATAGTGTTATCATAGCATATGAAGAAAAGGTAAAGCTAGATCTGTCTTTTCAAGATTTAACAGCTGATTTTAAATTGAAACTAAAATGGAGAAAATTAAGACGCTGCAAGAAGTACAGGATACTAGCAAATGATCATTTAATAAAGTGCGACAAGTAATTGAAAATTTTTGAAAATGCAGCTTAATTGATTAATTAGCACCCAAAAGAGAGAGAGGCAATTTCCCTGTTTGTTCTATTTTTTTTTCATTTGTATGGAGTTAAACACACAGGCACCCTTAAAAAGAGAACTTCTGGCATTTTACACTATATAAGGGCTACTAGCTCAAAAATTGAAGATTGTTGCACAAATAAATATAATTTTTGACTTAATTCAAGCAAACTGATTAATGAGTTATTTTTATAACTTAAAATTTTTATTAATCCAATCTTAAGCTAACGTAGAATCAAAAATTAAAATAATTAAAAAAATTTTAAATTATTTATAAATTATATATATATATATAACTTTCTTTAGTGTTACTTTTTTGACAATAGTTTAAGAAATGATCATAGTAAATTTTTTTTCATAATTTCTGTTCAAATATTGTTCATTCTAGATTAATTTTTTAGTTTTTTTTGGCAATAGCATAATAAATGATCATAGTAAATTTTTTTTCATAATTGCTATTCAAATCTTGTTCATTGTAGATTGATTTTTATTTCTATTTCTCACCATTGATTTAAATGAACATCATGATTAAAATTGATTAAATAAATAAAAACATTCATACCTAAAATTTTAACTCAGATAAAAAAACAAAACAAAAGTTGGATTGACTGTAGCTCAAATTGAGCTTGAATCAATAATAAACAAACCAAACCTAGCTCCGATCGTGATCAAATCAAAGTCTTCTCATTCATATTTTAAATTGAATTGAGGTAAAATAAAACTTTTTTAATTCAATTTTGAGTTGAGATCAGATTTGCTCAAAATTGAATTATTAATAGCCCTACTTTGCACCTTAAATTTTAAAACGCATAATTTATTTTGGAAGTTCTACACTAGTTTGGTCGTGGGAGACACCAGGTTCTTCCACCAGCCCACGAGAAAAGAGTCGATAATGATCTGCATGAGGTATTCTTAACAGCATGAGATAAGACAACAAAAAAATAAAAGAAAAAACAAAAAACAAAAAATCAACTTAATGAGTTAATAAAGTTGATGAAGTTCTTTACATCTGTTGCATTTTTTTAAGTGATTTCAATTGAATCGTGGACATTACATTTGATCTCACTAGTCTTTTTTGTCACCTAGCAATTAATACAGAATTATACTACCATTTTGTTGCTCCTCTTCCACTCTCTATAGACTGTAGTGAGTGGGGAACTGGGATGTGGCAGCCTTTCTGTGTGGATACATACAAGAACAGTTGGGATATTTTTGAAAATCTATCACGTGATAGCAATAACTTTATCCATTAAGACCCTAACAACTTTGCTTGCATGATTTATGACATGAAAGGATTAGTATTGCGTCCAGTGAGCGGAACCGTCATTTGTTGCCCACCAAATGACGCCGCGCCGCGCAAACAATGGAGCCCCGCCTCACGCAGGCCACCATGAACAATGTTAAGATCAAATGGATCGTTCGGTCATGCCAATTAGATGGTTCGGTATGTTACTTCAGGTAAATATTCGTCCAAAAAGATGAGTATAGCTAGAGATTAGATATCATATTTATCTATATTCTCTTTAATTAATACCTATCTGATCTCAAGCTATACCTACTTTTAAAAACGAATATTTATTTAGTACCTACTTTGATCATCCAGAACGGATAGTTCGGTTAGGCAGAACAGACGGTCGAATTTTCAACCAGACTATCTGATCTCTCATGACTAGACAGTCCTTTGCAAAAATCGAACGGTCCAGTCATTTGTTGGTGACTTAATGTTGTTCACCACGTTCTATGCATGACGGGCCCTCTCATCTCATGCGGCATCGCGTGAGTAACGAGCAAACCGCTGACAAGATCGCCTGCAGTATGCAATAATTTTTCTATAATAAAAGGTTGTACATACATGGCAAAGAAGGCTCTACAAACATGACATTTATTGAAATTATATATTAAATTTTGATTATTTACAATGCACATTAAAATGATATTATGCCCTTCACACTTTAATTGTCCATTCAACCCAAAAACTAGGATCGAGTTGTGGTAAACTTCAGTTTGATTGAAAGAAATCTAACTGCAGATTAGGATTTGATTAACATAAATCAGATTGCTGACTGAAGAAAAGAAAGAAAATAAAAAAATGGGATATTGATTTGGCACTTCATCATTTGTGCTGGCCAAGGGAGCACACATCGGTCTACAATTCAAGAACAAATCAACTAAACCAATCATCAAATCGACTGAACCAATAAATTACTATTTTTTAAAAAAATTTATAAAAATAATATTATCCACAAAATAATATCTATTATTTATAACAATAATCCTATTTATTATAGATTTATTACCATCATATAACTCTAACTACCACGAACAAAATTAATTTATTATAATATATTCTAGTTTGATATGTAATCTGATTTTAACATCGAACCACAACAGATGACATGCAGGTTCAAGGCCAAACCGATCAGATTGGGTGGTTTGATCTAATTTTTACAATACTGCTCACACACATGCAAAGGGAGTTGCATATGTATGATAGTGGAGGACTTAAGTCAGGTCCAAACTTTAAATCTATTTTGTTATTGCTCAAACGTGTAACAGACTCTATACATTAAACTTATACCTGAACCAAAGGACAACTTGCAAACCGAAGCACCAAAGCCCCATTTGTATTAAATAGGATCAAGTTTATGTTAATCTATACGTAGCGTAAGTTCAATAACTTTAACATTTTTTAAAAAATGAAAAATTAATATAAAAAATTTGGTCAAGATCATTCAAGTTCTGAATTTCGGGTGTATTACCACACAGATCCACAATTTTAAGAATCATATATCTAGCTTCTTGAGATTTTAAAATATTTCATATGGGTCTATAAAAAAATAAATTGAAAAATATAAATTGATAATTTTACCCTTCCTCTCCAACTCCCTCTCTCTCTCCCTCTTCTATCCGCATGAACTTACAATTGGCCACTCACCAGGAGCGACCATGTGTGAATCAGCCGACAGAAATATTTATGTTGACCTCAGAGACCCAATTTTTGAGACTTAAAAACCCAAACGAAGAATTTTCAAACTTAGGAACTCGCATGATATTACTGTCTAACTCGAAAGAGTAGAATGACATTTATCCTCAAAACATAGTAGTTGAAGAATTTGTAGTTGGCAGTTTAAAATTTGAAATTAATATTAATTTGATGTATTTATTATGATATATTCATTATGTATGTAATATTTAACATTATGCTTAAAAGGCAGATTTGGCAATAAAATCCATACACATCCAACTGTCCCATCCTACACTACTTAACCCAAAACCGCACAATAAAATGCCTATACCCGTCTCATTAGGTGTAAGTTCAAATAGATTTGAGTATAAATTGCCACTTTGCCTGCCTCCGCAAGTGACGAGCCTCAACCCTATCACTGGTGAAGAGGAGCTCCAAGATCTCCCATCACTGATGTCCGTGTCCGGGTAAAACGGATGGCAAACAAGCTCCTACATTTATTTAATTACTTTTTAAAAAAATACAATATTCGGACAATATATTCTTCTTTTTATGGATGTTAACAAAAGTTAAATAGGATGTGGTGGAGGAAATATTTTGGAGTTCAGATGTTAGAATTGAGTGCCCAATATGCAATAATTTGTCTCGTAACATGTGGAAAAATGTTTTGGGTAAATTACTAATAGATCTCTACTTAAAATTTGGTTTATATTTTTTGAAATCTTTTACAAAGGTATCAAATATATTTTTAAAATTTCTGACATAGGTCTCTAGAATTAAATATGACCTAAAAGTTAAGTAAAGTTGGGAACTAATAAATTCCTGTAATTTTAATTAGGAATTTAAGTGAAAAATTTTAAAAAAGACACCAAAATGTAATTATTAGTAATTTGTCCATAAGTTTTTTTTGGGGGTCAAATTATCACATTTTATTTAGACCACGATTTTGCATTTGATGACCTCAAGAATCCGCACGTAAAATGCTCTGATGAAAGGAACTCGAGCTTATATAAAATTTACCTGATTAATATGAGCAGCAACGCATGGAAGGACCAAGAGTCCGGGTTCGCCGAGAGCTCCCTTGAGCTGCTCCACCACGGCAACCATCACTGGCAGAGTTTTCTACATCAAAAGAATGATAAAAATTGAGCAAACATTACATCTTACTCATGTTTACAACACCGATTCAACTTATATTTAAATAAAAACAGCTGAAAGCATGAATCAAAACAAAAAGACATCTCCGACATTTGGCATAGTTAAGTCAATGGGGCGTATTAATGAACAAATATCTTCAATTTCACTGCAGCGTATTAATGAACTTTAAAACTAGTTTAAGTCAATGGGGCTTAACTAAGCTCTAGGCTTAGTTAAGTTGTCCCATTTTACAAAGCCCACTATATTGGGCAAAGCTGGCAAAGAAACCTTTCACTGCAGCTGGGTTACAGTCAACGCAATTTTTGATCATTCTCATCAATAATTTGGCTCCTGTGGGCCTGGAAACTTGTTCCTATCACAATATTAAATTTCATTCTCAGCAGCATTGGAACTCCAAAGATTGATACTGACCTGACTGGCAACAATAATGAAAGCCTGAGCATTCTCACTCTTTAACAGAACTGACGCTTTACCTCCAGAGATCACTGACAGGATCTGCAGTGTCGATGCGTTGAACGCCAGGAGAATGAGGTGCAGGAGGCTGCAGTACAGAAAAAGACAAATTTTAGACTAAAACGAGACACGCCCTCCATTCAGAAACGGCATCAATCAACAACGTTGCTCATTCATTTGGAAGGCATAGTACTTTCTCTAAAGTTCGCAGAACGTTATCCAATATTATAGGTTAAAGAATCCTTCGGCCCCACAAAAGAGGAGGAATGTAGTGTGAATCTGATGCAGGACAGGGGATGAAAAGAGATCAACATATTACTTATGGCATTTCATCATAAAGAGATAATGAGAGAGAATCAGAAAAGTGTTAGGTTGTAATCAAGAGATTCTAATCATGCAAGCTAATCTGTTAAAATTGCTGAAATTTTCATCGAATTGACTTAATTGAACTAACTCGATTAGTCCTGCCCAAGCTAAACTCCAACTAGACCTAACTCAGCTGAAATAGATATATGAACATGCCAGATCAACCAAACCAACGTCCTAAACAGATTTCATAAGTCAGATTTGCATCAACTTATCAAGGGGATTGTGGCATGATCTGATATGGGCATTGAAACCAAGATGAGATAATAAGGAAAATTAACTTCATAATATCAGTTAAGATAGTAAATTGAACTATTTTGAGAATATCGGGAGATAAACCAATATCACATTCAGAAATCAAAGTTAGATGGATGATAAGAGGACATAAGTTTCGCTTAAAAAAAAAACAAAGAAATTTGTGAGCTTTTCAGCTAAAAATTGAAAAGCAAGATGACAAACAATATATTTTTTGAAACTAAATGATGAGAAATACAAAATTAATAGAGTGAAATGTCAAATAAAATTCTCAAATAAATACTGCCTCACATCAAGCACTATGGTACATTCAGTAATATAACTTTAAACCAAGACATAAGCTTTTATGTTATATAACAGTTAAAATATTGCAAATAACATTATGATGGAGTATTTTGTTGCATAGCCCAAAAGCTACACTTGGATTTAATCCATTGGATTATCTAGTATATTAAGGGATTAATCCACTTACTTCTGGGCTACTTTTGCTCAAATATTGGACCTGTATAGCATTTTTCATAACTCAATAGTTTTAAGTTATTTATTTTGGTGAAGTGACAATGGCTACGCCTATGCGAAGTCCATTGTACATTATATTCTTTTCTTTAAAAAAACTGAAAAGCGTGATGATTTCCAGACGAGGGCTTCAAATGTTGAGTGCTGATAAGATTGCTTAGTTTTGTAGTGATACAAAGCACCCTTGATACTGACTCCACCGTTGGCACCGAGTATAACTCGTGGGAGGACTACATCGCCATCTTGCCGATCCTATGCTACTATGGTGGCATATTTTATTTTATTTTTTATTTTATATTTCCTTCTTCTTATTAAATATGTATCATGTGTTAGGGTAGTTAGGCTTTTGAGTTTTGAGTCATTTCGAGAGAGTTATTGGGCATATTTTGGCATGAAGGCCCAATGATCCTTATTAAAATCAAAAACTCTCTATAATCATGACTATTTGATCAAACTAAGATGATGATTATGGCCATAGTTTGATGAGAATTTAAGGAAGATCAACTTAGGATTTTCAGCCTTGCCAAAACTGGGGCTTCATCCTACTGCTACTACTAGACCTATGGGATCTCGCTGCCTCCACCGAGCTAGACGACCAACTGCCACCACACGTGTTGATACTTGCCATCACCGCTTATCCCCTAAGCTGTTGTTGCGCCTTTTCTGGACGCCACCGCTGTTGCCGTTGTTGTTGAATAAGCTGCTGCCGGCCTAATCTAAGGTCGTTGCAACCACAATTGCTATGCCAGATAGCCAGTTGATGCCACCTGCGTTGTTCCGCTTATCACCGCTTATAACCACCATTACTAGACCTATATATATATATATTTAAACTTTAGAGAATTGATCGTTCAAAAACAAAAGTTGTGATCAATTTGTAGGGAGAGAGGTGGTTCCCTATGAGAGCCCGAGGCCGAACATAGGAATTCATAGGTTCGTGTTCGTCCTCTTCAAGCAGAAGAAGAGGCAGGAGGTGTCGGCTCTAATGGTGAGGGACAAGTTCAATACCCGTTGCTTCGCGGAGGAGAATGATCTCGGTATCCCGGTCGCTGCCATCTACTTCAACGCACAGCGTGAGACTGCGGCCCGAAGACGCTGACTATTTTATGTATCTTAGTGTTCTATTATTGCACGTCCTTTGGAATAAGCTGGGCGGATAATAAGTGCAATTGTAAGCTGTTATTGTGATCCCCGTACCTCTCATGCTTTTTTTTGGAAGGATATGTTTTTAGTAATCCCTCTCATGCTTTTGCTTGCTGCTGCAGTAATAAGATCGATCTACATATAATTCTTCTATCAAAAAAATAAAAAGATTTACATATAATTCTACAACATGTGAATATTTTTTTGTCAATTAATTAGAAGCATATATAGCATTGCCCTTTCATGCATAATTAATTTATTAATTAATTATCTTATATAATTTTACTAAAGAAATGCAAAAGTTGGCTCTTCAGAGCTCCGTGCACCGCCATGTTACTAAAATAATAGTGATTTTGAGCTACATCTACATCGTTATTATCTTATGAAAAGTACATCACGTTTAAATAATAGGTTCAACATACGATCCTACTAACTTGTCTACGAACTTTTCTATTAATAGTGATAATCCAGCCAATATATCAAAATTGCAATCTATTAGATAATTTAGTGAATTAAATTTAAATTTATTTTTTCTAAGTCAAATAGTTTTTAACTTGTTAACAAATACTGTTGGGCCAAGCCAATCTGATGATCCTGTATGAACTCGATCCTAATGAATAATTTGGCCTGCCGGTATGGGCAAAAATTATGGGCATCTTCATTTTAATAAGTGTTTATAATAAGTTCATTTTGATGACCGACACCTATCGTATACATAGTATACGCTGTCAATTTTGTTCAATGTTTGATAAATAATTATTCACATTTTACTTTCAATCATTAACAACATCAAAAATAAAAATCCTAAACCTCAAAGTACTTAATAATCAATTATGTGGATTTCTATTCTTTACAGTTTTCATGATCATTCAAGAATAAATAATGCTTGTAGGCTTCTTAGTTCAAATCATATTTGCATTTTTTTTTTTTGAAAAAAAAAATCATATTTGATTTTTAATCATTCATTTTACTTGATGCAGTGAATATAAGTAATAAATTAAACAATTTAGGGTAAATAAACATGTAGTCCCTAGCTGATGCAAATCCATAATTTTAAGTCATTTATAGAAATGATATTCTGATCATTTTATATTAAAATTTTAATTTAAAAATAAAATTTGTTTTAAAGATGAATTAAAATAAATAAATTTAGTTGAAATATTAATATCCAACCTTAAGAACTTATCAATGACTATTTAAATATTGCCCGGAGGTTAGAGGATATAATGAGGGATTGAGATGGAATTTAAAAAGTAATTTTAAATTTATTATTTTAATTTTTTTTTAATAAAAATTCAATAATAATATAGTCAAATGTAGTTAAAGATATTGATATTTTTAACATATAAAAGAATGATTTTAATGTATTAAACCTGCATGTATGGTAAATCAATATTATAATAACTTATGATTTAAATAAACTGTATGGATCATATATATCTTTTAAATGGTCACTCATTTCAATACTACTTCAACTCAAACATGCTTAACTCCAAAAAATACTTTTACTATTATTTATTTGTGCAACTTAAGAATTCTCTTCACTTTGTGCTATACTATGATTCATTCGTTCATTCATTACTGAATTTATTTTAGAAATTCTCTTCATTCTAGACATCACCCGACGGTCATTTCTCACCCTCTTCAACTATAGATTATAACATTTGTATTGTTATTATTTTGATAAGTATACGTATATATTCACATATATATTTGTCATCATATATAGGAATTGCAATTGAAATGAAAAAACAGAGATGGGTCCCTGGGCCAGCTTTACCACTGGCAGATCGTCCACGTGTCTACCTGCAGGGATGCTCTATCGAAGGGCAGTCGCTGAAGCGATGGGATCGCAATGGCACAGAATGAGAAGTCATGAATCGTATCATGACGACGGTCATATCAAATACGAAACAGATACTAAAAGAGGGACTATTTGGCAAAATTAGTACAACTCTGCCAGTGCCAGATTCTGCAAAACTCTGCCTCTGCTTCACTCGTAAGGAGAGTAAACTTATATAATTTCACGTGCATACATATATATATATATATATATATATATACTAAAAGAAATGGTGCTGCTAGAGATCATGATCCTGCTAGCTCCCAAGAATATATATATACTAAAACAAGAAATATTATTAGTAGGGTTATTATATTTGCAACTAAGGAAAATTAACTTCATAATATCAATTAAGATAGTAAATTGAACTATTTTGAGAATATCGGGAGATAAACCAATATCACATTCAGAAATCAAAGTTAGATGGATGATAAGAGGACATAAGTTTCGCTCAAAAAAAAACAAAGAAATTTGTGAGTTTTTCAGGTAAAAATTGAAAAGCAAGATGACAGACAATATATTTTCTGAAACTAAAGGATGAGAAATACAAAATTAATAGAGTGAAATGTCAAATGAAACTCTCAAATAAATACTGCACTCACATCAAGCACTATGGTACATTCAGTAATATAACTTTAAACCAAGACATAAGCTTTTATGTTATATAACAGTTAAAATATTGCAAATAACATTATGATGGAGTATTTTGTTGCATAGCCCAAAAGCTACACTTGGATTTAATCCAATGGATTATCTAGTATATTGAGGGATTAATCCACTTACTTTTGGGCTACTTTTGCTCAAATATTGGACCTGTATAGCATTTTTCATAACTCAATAGTTTTAAGTTATTTATTTTTGTGAAGTGACAATGGCTACGCCTATGCGAAGTCCTTTGTACATTATATCCTTTTCTCTAAAAAAACTGAAAAGCGGGATGATTTCCAGACGAGGGCTTCAAATGTTGAGTGCTGATAAGATTGCTTAGTTTTGTAGTGATACAAAGCACCCTTGATACTGACTCCATCGTTGGCACCGAGTATAACTCGTGGGAGGACTACATCGCCATCTTGCCGATCCTATGCTACTATGGTGGCATATTTTATTTTATTTTTTATTTTATATTTCCTTCTTCTTATTAAATATGTATCATGTGTTAGGGTAGTTAGGCTTTTGAGTTTTGAGTTATTTCGAGAGAGTTATTGGGCATATTTTGGCATGAAGGCCCAATGATCCTTATTAAAATCCAAAACTCTCTCTATAATCATGACTATTTGATCAAACTAAGATGATGATTATGGCCATAGTTTGATGAGGATTTAAGGGAGATCAACTTAGGATTTTGAGCCTTGCCAAAACTGGGGCTTCATCCTACTGCTACTACTAGACCTATGGGATCTTGCTGCCTCCACCGAGCTAGACGACCAACTGCCACCACACGTGTTGATACTTGCCGTCGCCGCTTATCCCCTAAGCTATTGTTGCGCCTTTTCTGGAGCAACGCCACCCTGTTAGGACGCCACCGCTATTGCCGTTGCAAGAGAATAAGCTGCTGCCGGCCTAATCTAAGGTCGTTGCAACCACAATTGCTATGCCAGATAGCTAGTTGATGCCATCTGCGTTGTTCCGCTTATCAGCACGTGACATTGATCCAATTCATGGATCAAGGGGTTTGATCACCCATGGTATTCCTTTTTATCATTTCCCCTAGATTTACTTATATCTATATCCATCTTCTCCATTTGTTTTCCCACCTATATGCTTATTTAGATGTTTACAGAGGCTTGAAAACTATCAATGTTTGGCCCTTTGCCATTCTTCATGAACATGTGTATGGATGTATGACTCATTATAATGATGATTATCTCTTGTTTGGGGTTGTTCTAAATCATAACATTACTTTGAATACTATAAGTTTCATTCCTAGGTCTTACTATTCAGTTATGTTCAATCCTCGCCGAATTAACTCACAAGTTCTTTCCTAGCACTATGTTTTACTAGTTTTTAGCTTTATTTGATTCGGCTAATTTTCTGCTAGATTTAGTTGTGGAGTTCATTTACTTAAATTGCATTCCCTCCAACATTCCAAAGCATTTAGTTAGTTTACAATTAGGTTTGCATCATGTACTATTATTATTTTTTAAATATATAGCTTGGACCACAATTTCAAATAAGCAATACTTAAACTGATTGTCATCATGGTTACATAAAGGACCAAAAATAGACTTAACGTTTGCAATATGTTTGGTCTATATTCTCTCAAAAGTTTATCTAGAATACATGCACTTTTTGATATGGTCTTTAAACAAAGCATCTAATTAAATCAAATAAGGGAACAAGAAGGATTCATTTTTTCTAAACTGGAGGCGCATTTCTTAGGAGTAATTATAAAAAGCATTTTCAGGAGATATATAATAAAATTCTCATAATTGACAAGAAGAGTCATGGGATAAGAACGACAATCTTGAAAACATGCTTTCCTTATCTACATGAATGACTTGTAAAATTAATGCAACTGATATTAAGCTCACTACATAATATAGCAATATTGAAGAACATACACTCCCATTGCAACAGCAGTAGCAAATATTTCCGGTTTAACTGCAAGGAGCAGTGGTTTTGATCTGCTCACTTGCATCCCTGGAACCTGAAAAGCAAACCAAACCAGTAATTTCAGCTAATGAAAAAACCATAATGCCAAGCTAAGGTGACACTTTGCCTTCAATTGCAAACTAGTAATACAAGCAAATTATTGACCAGTTTTTACAGAAGTTACTAAAACATTATATACAACTTTATGTAATCATCCATGCATGATTTCAAAATGAATTCAGCTAAGGGGGTATTTGGTTCAATGCTATCTTGATGTTATGCTATGTTATCTAGAAAAAGCAATTGTTTGGTTAATGACATATATAAATAATTTTCTATAAGATTATAGAATTATTAGTCAAAAGATGACATTTAAATGTCACGACTTCTAAATTACATAATATAACACCAAGATAACAACGAACCAAACGCCCTCTAAAAATATTATGAACATCATACTTGAAAGCTTAAAACTACGTCTAATAGCTTACAATCCACCAAAGAAAGTGCTATCTAGCAGTATCACAGTTGTCCGATTATATTATCTTTCTAGCTGTTCCTTTTATTTTAAAGTTGACAATAGTAGACTCATATAGTCACATTGGTCGACAGGACATTTTGCAGCCTATTTTTCAAATAACATTTTTCTCTTTTTCATAAATATTTGAAATTAAAGAAATTCTAAAGTAGATAACCAATGATATACTTCTTGGATCATCTTGGGTACCGTCTTTCAAGATGTTTCTTTTATTTTAAAATAGCGGTATCAAACTTGACGTAGTTTAACCTATCAAACACATAATCTGCACTTATATATTCAACCGTAGATAAAAGAAACTTCAATTGGGAAAGATGTTCAATCTAGAAATAGTTTGATGATCACCTTCAGAACTCCCAAAAGTTTAACGCCTATTTTCTACGTATACTCTAAAAAATTCAAGCAAAGAACAAAAACAGCATGCCACAAGAAACAACCAAATTAATAGTTTTTAAAAGGAAAGTTTTACATCAAGTTTTTAATTTAGAATTTGCTGCATTAATGTGAGACTTCCTCCAAGCTTGTTGGCGTATGCCCTTTCAAAGATTATAACGATTATCATGAAAGACTAACCATGCCATCACATAAGCATCATAGAGTACCCTGTTTGGCCACTTGCACTTCGGCTAAAACTTCTTTAACTCACCTATAAGTAAACCCACCCATGTTCAAAATATCATGCACCAATGAAAATATAAAAAACAATAACTCCTCTAAAACAACTGAATTATTGACATTCACAGGTTAGGGAAAATTATGACAATTGAATTATTGACCTTTCACATGTCATGATAAATTATGACAAAGCCCAAGCTTATATTTTAATTTCCTCTATCACATATTGGCATTATGGTAATGCATCTAGAGCAAATATATGTATTATGTGGTGATTCTGGTGAACATTATAAACATAAATTTTGTCAAAGGCAGATGGAGGCTCTGATCTCATCTTGGTAAGACAATTTCTTAGAGAAAAACTCAGCACACAAGAACAAAAGTTATGCATGCAAATAAAAAAAACAAAAATAGAGCAAAAACCACAAGAAGGGGAGAAAGTATTCACTAGTTCACTAAAAGTACAAGAGTGAACTCTTATAAAACTTAAATAAAAAAAAATAGATAGTGTAATGCGTGCATCCCTACGAATAGCTCACAGACAAATCAGTCCGTGACATGTGGAGTGATGGAGGTCGCCATTAACAATGCTGTCTATAGGCTTAATTATAATGTAGATTTTTTGCTTTGTACTACTGTACAACAAGCGAAATGCTTTTTGTGCATCTAAAGTACGACATTTTAGGTTTTGGTGAAGAAATATGAAAATTACGATTCTGCCTCATGAGATTCTTTTAACTTTCATACAATTATATGAAACTAGATGCTTATCGTTATAACAAATAGTGCGTGGGATATGCAATGTCATAATCGTGTTTGAATATGAATTTATACTTTTGGTATATATAGTACCATAGTTGCCTTAGAATACAATTTCAATAATCATATTCATATATAAATATAATTTAGATCTGCTTTACCAAATTAAGTCGAAATTACCCAAAATTTTTAGGAATCAATTATTGTAATATGATTCAACAATGCATGAAAGTAATTTTATTTTTGAGTTAATTTGATATTTTATTGGGTAATAATCCACTGACAATTGATAGTTTTGAATTAATATCATAACGATTAAATTAGATTACAAAATTGAAGTATGATGTAGCAATCATGTGGTTGAACATTAAAAAAATATCATAATTTGGTATCCTCTTCAATATCAAATGCTCGTAAAAAAACATTACAAATAATTCACTTTTAAAAATATTTTTTAATTATAGTTTAAAATTTTAAACTAATTATGACTTCCAAAAGTCTATTCAAATATGACTTTAGCCTCGTCTACAATGCACCGTGCCAAAATTATATTTGAATATAATTTTGGCGTCACACACAATGCATACTATTGAAATCATATTTAAATACAATTTCAGTGTTACATGATTCGTAGTGTCATAATCGTATTCAAATATTTCATGATTTCAGCATATGCAGTGCTATAATTGTATTCGAATAAGATTTTAATAATTATATACAAATATAAATATAATTTAGAGTTTTAAATAGATTATAATATAAAATGAACTCAAAAATACTCAAAATTTTAATGCATCAATTATTACAATGCCTTGGGGAAATTTCATTTTTAATATACATGGTGTGCTAAATCAACACAGGATAGAAACTTATATGATGTATACCAATAAAATCTAGTTATTTTACATATTTCATATTTGAATCTTTAATATTACATATTGGCCACTAAAATTATATGAAAATTACAATTCATGTACAACTCATGCTACAAAATTGTGGCATGTATGTGAGAAATATTATAATTTTCATATGATTTTAGTGACCAATATACAATATTAAAGATTTAGGTATCAAATATAAAAAATAGTTAGATTTTAGTAACATTTATCTAATTACCCTACAAAATAACTCTTGGATTTTGCACGTGATTGAGTTAAGTCAACTTAGGGGGCTTTTAAGTTGACTCCATTGAACTGACTTAGTGCTTGTCTAAGTCAACTTAATACTTGTCTAAGTCAACTAAATTTAAACATTGAGCTTAATATAGCTAGTAATAAATATGTATTAAGTCGACTTAGACTTTGGTTATGTTGAACACTATTGATTTTGATGATTCTAATTAGTTCAATATTATTTGAACTAATTTTTTTCTTAAGTATGCTTACAACTTAATTATCACATTAAAGACAAAGCAATTCAAGTCCAAGAAAAGAATAGCTATTATTTTATTTCATTTTTTATTCTCTAGAATATTCATGTAAGTATGTGCATACTTGCCAAACTTTCTATTTGTGTTTTTCCATTGGTTTGCTTGTTTAGAAAACCTCTTTTATTTTTGTAGTGTTTGTAAGTTTTTCTTAAGTATTTGAATGGTAGTTAGCTAAAACACTCAACCAATTAATTAATTTACATAATTTGGATGGAGGTTATAACTAAATTATTCGACAGATCACTTGTAATTAAGTGATTTGGATGGTGATTGAAGCTAAACATTCAACCAATTACTTATTATCATTTAAATTGGATGGATGTTTAAACTTAGCACAAACCACTTATTCTCTTTACCGTTGGACAAGAATCTTTTAAGTCTTATTTGAGGGCAAAATTGTCTTTTTGTCCTCCTTCCTATTGCTGCCACATGATAATGATGTTTTACTTATTTTCATGTTTTCTTTAACTAATAAGAAGCTTCTTGCCATCTAATCCTTTTGCCTATGATAGAATGCCTAGTTGGCTAGTTGACCTTCTCACCCACCTTTTGTCACTGCTTCCCATGTACAATGAGACGATATTAAAATATTATCTCAAGTATATTTTAAGGCTAAATTAATCTTAAAAGAGCACTTTAATGACATTTTACTTGGCGTTTGGTATTTTTCTGTCCTTGATATGGCTTGTTGGATATTTAGTGTTTTGATCTCCCGACACCTTGTTGGGCGTTTAGCCCGCTGATTATTTTATTGTGGCTTGAACATTTTCATGATGGCAAATTTTTTGAGAAGGCTGTCTAATACCTTGAACCTGATGGCAAATACTATTATTCTATTCCCTTAGCTTTATTTTTTTTTTGTTATTACCCTCATCCACCTGGCTATCTTTTGTTGGCTTGCTCGCGCTTGGAATGAAGCTTGGGACTCAGCTACTTCTCTTCTTTCCAGCGAAAGGTAACCTAGAATTTGTATTTTTTGGCTCTCTAGTTTTGCAGCTACTATGAACACTCCTCTCCAAGCTCTCACTCTTAGTGTTTTCATTCTCTAAAGGCTAATATTTGCAAAGATTTTAAAAGAACCACAATAGGAAAGGAAAATTGGATGTTCTCAAGTGATAAGAAGCTTGTTCTCACTATTTTTCATTTCCAGCTTCTATATTGTCTCTGTAGCATTTTCTGTGCTTTGGTTTTTCGTTACCTCCTTGAGCCTTTCTATTTTATTGCTTTGATCTTCTAAACTCTTGATTGTGACTAGCGTTTTACTGCATATGTGAAAGCACACAGGCTATCTATATTTCTAAGATTCTCGAGCTTCATCCTGCTTGCTCTTACTGTTCAACGAGTTTAGTGGGGACACAGATCAGCATCGAATTTGATGGCTAGGATGACGTCGTGTGCTGAATCAAAATTCAAATTCAAATTAATTAGAGCTATTAGAGATTTTCATATTAGCTTTATTTAGATTTAATTTGATTTGATTTAGAGCATATCTGGAAGATTTGAAGACTCACCACATTTGAAGCTGATTTTATTTTATTATAATAGAATTAGTTCCATCCCAAATTACCCTAGCTTAAGTATGCTTAACTATAAAGTTCCCACACTTAGCCTCACGATTTTCCCTTAAAAGGCACATCTACAATGTGAGATCACGCTATATATTTATATAATTTAGCAATTCTCCCATTTCTGATGTGAGACTATTCATTCCTGTGCCTCTATCACCACTCATCATCAGGCCTAGAAGCCTTACAGGAGTCACTACTTGTATCAGTAATTTTCTTTTCTTAGGACATCACCTGGCGATCATTTCCTGCTTTCTTCGGGCATGAGTCATCACAAGCCCACCAATTTCTTCCTAATTCATCTTCGAATTACATCATACTATGGGTGGTGATAACTCATGACAGAAGAAAGCAGAGAATGATTGTCGGGTGATGTCCCACTAGGTTTGTGACATAGCAGTTATATATACCAGCAATACAGGATGCTTGAAATAAAATAGCATGATGTTAGGGAATCACATGAAAAGAATCACCCAAAAGTACACCACCTCGCCATTCTAAAATCTTTGTTAAAATTCAAAACAAACTTATTTGGAATGTATCTCAAAGAGATATGGTATAAGGGGAGCTAAATTATTACAGAACACAAAGATAATTAAGCCAAATGCTAAATCAAGAGCACAGAGTCATAAATATTTATCATTTGAGCACAACAAATTACCTTTCCTAAAGTCAAAGGAATCAATAGAGTTGTAATAAGGCTTTTAAGCAACCGCATTGTAGGTATTGAAACACCAGCGCCACCTATCAAATTTGCTAGAGAGAGTGGAACCTGAGAAAAAAATGCAAATACTATAAAGTTTTATTGTCTAAAATAAAAAGAAATACCAGAAGTAGAAGAATTATTATTGCAAACCCTCTAAATGCAAACAAAAGTTTGTAAACTGGTGCATAAAGTCCCATGTATGTTCTATGGATGGTTGAGATACCACAATTACCCCTGCATAGCAGAATAACTTTTTGATAATTTTGAAACCACGATTCAAATAAAGCAACCAAACTGGACAAATGAACTAAAAATTGTAGAAGTGAATAGAAGGATGAAAATGGAAATTCATCGAGCATCTTATTGATTACGTTCTTTATCTAGAAGCAATAGAAAGATTAAGAGCCCAATCCAAGGACTCCCTTGAGAAATGGATAGAACACAACCCCCCTGCCAGGTAGAGCTACTGCCTCCTCGTTAGCAGCAGATGCATTCTCAAGGAAAAACAAAACATCTGAAAAGGCTCGCATCATGAGACTTCACAAAAGAACTTGTCTCATCTCCAAATATGAAATTCTTAACAATATCATTCAGGTTCTCCTTAACAGAAGATCCATTAGGAGGAGATGTGGCAAAATAATCCATCTCATTGACAAATTTCGTTTTCTCAGTCAGTAGTTCCTTAGCAAGACTGCTTCTAGAGGCCCTAGCCTACACTACATCCTCCGAGAAAAGGCACACTAGGTGATTGGGCTAGAGTTCCTTTGGTTAGATAAAATTGCACATCAACATGGAAAACTCATATATGCAGGTGTTGTCAGTCTAAAGATTGGACCATTCAATCTTCGAGTTTTTAGAAACCTGTAGGTATTAGAAACGGACCATCAAATCCTTCAATTGTATGGTTTGATTAGTATTGGGGGGCCGTGTTTGAAAGTAGCAGGAGTGAACAATTAGATTAGTTTGGGAGTGTGCTCTTAAAACAATCAAATCAGACAATTCAATCCCATGATCATGGCTGTCTGATCAACCTGATTCAGCAATTGAAGGCCAAATTTCACAGATTAAGAATAAAATATTATCGGAAGTCATTTAAGAAATGCTTATGGGAGACTCAAGCAATCATTTTGGCAACCTAATCCTAATTCCAGTATACACAAGAATACTTGGAGAGGTTTTTTTCTGAGATAAAGGAATCCAATCAATGACAGACCACTACGAAGGGGATCTGAATTGGTGTTTCCGATGAGTTTGAGGCTCGTTCAAGGGGCAGTCAATAGGGTTTCAGCCCCTTTACCTTCATTTCAACTCTTATACAATTTCCTTCATCTTCCCCTTATTTTTTTCTATTCTTTGTATCTGCTTTCCCTTAGTCCTTCCCTGTTTCAACTTTGTAATGGCACATTAACTTTATTATGAGCTTATGCATGAGATTATATTTCATTATGATTTTTTTCTATTCCTTCTTGCAGAAACTGGCCCTTATTGTGTTGTGAATACTCTAGCTTTATTTGAAATCAATTAAATTGTATAGAAATTACATCTCTTTATATCTTTCTTCTAAATCCTAAATGAATTTCCTGAATCGATGCATAGTTCCTTGTTGTGTACTCCTTCATACTTTATCTTCCCTCGCATTTGATGAAGTTATGTTTGTGATGCGTGGATGAGATACTAGAGGATTTATTAGGGTTGCTTTCAAGTAATAGTCACACGAAGATCTCATGTCATCTAACATACAGCATTTAGGTCTCTTACTCATAGGCATATCATAACCTCACCATCTTTTTCTAATGTTCAATGAGAGAAGAAATGTCTAGGTCATGATGGGGTGAAGTTAGGGTTGACTTCAAATTGACTTTGAGCGAGCTCGGCTCTAGTTTGATTCGAGCATGTTAAAGTTTTTTTTATTTTAAATCGATTTTCGAGCAAAGTTGAGCACAATTATAAGCCATGTTTTTCCAAAAAAAGTCATACATATAAAATATATTTAAATATAATATTAGAAATTTACCCATAAATTTAATGTGTATTTCTAATTTCTCTCTTTAATATAAACTAATATAATATATTTATATACATAAATTATCAAAATATATATATTTATACATATATCGAGTTGATTAGAAGTTGAATTGATTACTTTTCAAGCAAGCTAACTTTGAGCCAAAAGAAAATCAAGTTGATTTCAGATTGAGCAAAATACAAGTGAGTTTCGAGATAATCACATTAATCACACTTTAGTTTCGAAATAAGTAACCAATGATACATTTCTTCTTATTATCTGGATAAATTCCATATGCTCAAAAAGCTCTCATTTAAGTTTATCATACTACTTCGGTAGTCGGTGTGTAATTTTATCGCTCAGTAAGTATTAATTATGACATAATTTAGATAGTGTGGATGGAGAAAAGTGTTCGATTGAAAAGGAGTGTTGGATCTCTTTAATAAGATAGACTCGGTTTGCAGCATAACTTGCAAAAGAAGAGAGAAACGAGAAGATAACCAAAAAGAGCATAGAGAGATTTAACATGATTCGGAGAAATCCTCCTATATCCATAGGCCTAACTAGTCAAAAGATTTCACTAGATCAAGAATAGGGTTCTCAAAAAGCAATTAATAGAGTGGAGTCCAAAGTATCTCCCAAGATTACAAGAGAAAAGGCCTAAGAATTGTTTTTGATAAGTGAACTCGCATTGGATTTGCCTGATCAGAGGACTTCTATTTAAAATTGAAGATGATCGTTATAGCGATGAGAGGTCACCAATCACCTAAGCAACTACTAGTCAAAATGCCTTTAGAAGTGGAGCAGCCATGTGTCTTCTTAGTAGGCCATTAGACATCTAGGCAACCAATAATCTAACAGAATATAACTACCTTATAATTACTTCTCATAACTAGCTCATACAAATCAATTTTTTCTTTCAATTTCGTTGATAATCATTAGATTAAAATAAATAATTAGGGTTTAGATAATCGAATGAACAAAAATATGGATGCCTAAGTTTTTGCTTGAAAGATTGAAAATTAATTGAATATTAGATAGATATTAGCTCAATTTGAAATTGAATCGATAACTAACAAGCCAGGCATAGGTAGGATCAAAATCAGAGAGAACCCTCATAGTCCAAATCTTGGATTGGATCAAGATCAACTTGAAAAGTTTCAATTTGATCTTGAGTCAATGTTGGATTAGCTTGAAATCAAATCATTAACAAAGCCTATACACAAGGTAGATTCATTAAAAACAGATAGGGCTAGCAATGATGTTCGAAACATGTATTATTGAGATTTGAAATCAACTTGATTTCCTTGTGACTTGAAGTCAACAAACTAGGAATGGAATGAAAATCAATTTGTAATGGACTGGTTATATTTTAGTTCAAATGCATTTAACGCATATGAAAATACATAAGATAAGTGGACCACATCTGCCACCTTGTTTAAGCTAGATTAAACTTGGTTAAACTTAAAGTCAAATGAAACTCTTTAGGGAATAACCATAATCAATAAACAAACAAGCTTCTAATGTATATATGTTCAGTGAATGTTTTTTACATAATATGCATATCGCACTGTAGAGCTGATAACTCGGTTTGAATCAACTCGAAACTTGATTCCAAATCAAATAACTTATAGTCGGCTTGAATAAAAAAAAAACTTCAATTTTGAGTCAAGGTTAGCTCGTGTTGCTCAACTATATGCCAGCAGTCATAAAATGCATAAAATTAAAAGCTTTTCTTTGATTAAATAAAAATGCATTTACCTATTAAATCATACATTATAGATTTTACCACTTCATGCTAGAAACTAAATTCATAACTAGAAACGTGTTTGCACAGCAGCATCTCTAACTACACTATTGGTATTTGCCAGGCCAACTGAAATAATGACTTCTAACAGCCAGTGTCAAATTTTGTTAAGGATCATCAAAGAGTCTATGCAGAGTTCCAACATTTCCAGTTCAGAACAACAATATTAGCTAATTATTATTAACCTCCAGTAGACAAGTCTTAACAGCATATCAAAATTTTGGCTTAAATGTGTTGCCAAATGTGACAAGAGGAAATAATAACTTACTGTCACTATTCCAAACAAATTAGATATTACTGTCATTGCAAGAGCAAGAGCTGAATTTCCTCCCACAAGCTGCAAAAGAAGCAATAAGCAAATTATCTATGAGATGTGATTCTCCAGCAAATAAGCAAGTTGGCTTACTTGTGTCAATGCAACTCCGCTCGACAATGTCGTTGGCATGCAGCAAAAAATGGCCAAGCCTATATCAAGAGAAAAAAGCATTTACAAAGATAGCCGTAACAATTCATCAGATAAGGACAATAGAGAGGAAGATAACGCAAGCAATGTAGATGGAAAATATCAAAAGGCTCTATCTCAGAATCTTGTCAGCCAGAACTGGTACTTAAATACCTGTGATGAACTCTTGAGGATTCAAGTGAACTTGTAAGATCATCCGTGTAAATAATGGGGTCAGAAACAGGATGGAAATCTACAGAGAGAAGATAAATAAATCAATTCAGAAAAAAGGAAAAGAAAACAATTACGATTTGTTCAAGCATTCTAAAATCTAATACAACCTATTCAGCTATCTTTGAACAATAACAATACCTACTACTACAACGCCTTAATCCCAACTACTATTTGGGATCAGGTTGTGACATCACATCAATTTAGAGGGATTACATCCCATCCATATATCTAACTCCGACTAGTTCTAGATTAAGCTATATTGTTGTTTTGTTGCTGTTGTTGTTTTTGTTTTGCTATTACTGTTATATTTTTACTTTTTCTTAATAGCCCCACATGGAGTCTACAACATCCATCATACAAAAATTTGAAAATTTCAAAAGTCAAATTTAAATTAATTTATGGTGAGCAAAGTCCAAGTAGCTGCAGTGAAAGACTCAGAGTCTGAGAGCATCGAGATTCTTTCGTTTACACAAACAAAGCAAACAACCAACAAACAAACGACACAATCACATAAGTAGACAGAGTATAAGGACAACTACACACACGAAACGAGGAAGACGAAAAGCTGCCCTACACCGGTCAAGTGTTACACACAGAAAAGCTCCTTCTCTTTGTATTTTTTGTCTTTTATCGAAGTCCTCGAGTTTCATTGCCATCAAAATGTTGATCAGATTTTGGTTCATCCTTTAAAGGGTCTACCAGGGCCTCTTTCAGATCATAGGCTTGTTAGGATTTTTGAGCTTCCATCGAGCATGAATGATGACATGTATATTGGGCCTTTTCAACCTAAGTTTGCTTTATGTAGGCTTCACACCTTTAGATGTGGCTGACTACCATGATAAATCTTGGAATTTTTAACTTCTATTTTGTCCTTTGCTTGACCATTAATCTTTATCTCAGGATGCATAACAAAACAAATATCCACATAATGGCCCAATTTGAAGCAATGTGAATAATAGAGAGGTCATTTTTGAATAATAACAAGTTTAAATCTAGATTTTCAAAGTTTTTTTATTCTTTTTTGAAGGTTTAATATAGATTTGCTCTAGGTAAGCCTTGATAACATCAAGTTCCACCATAATACGAGCAACTGAAGGTCTAGAAAAATATGCAGTTGATTTATCAATCAGAATGAGTTTACCGAAGAATAAAGCCACCAAATTCAAGCTAGCCCATTACTCAATAGGTGGATGTGGAAAAGCAAACCAAACAGGTACAATAGGAGGTTCGTGACGTGACTAAAAACCCGATCACCATATTTCCAAATTTTAAGAAGATCATTTATATAAAAAGTACCACATTACCTAACCCGATTAAAGTCACTTTCAAGTATGAAACGAATCAATGTGTTTTTATCATAGAGTCTAACTTGTACATCACCCTTTATGTCGAAGTAAAAAATAATCTAATGACATCCATGGTGGTACAATTGATTGAAAATTTGCCAACTGCCGTCATAGCAAAAGGCTCAAAACATTTTGGACATTTCACTTTCCGAAAAGATAAAATTGCAGAGCCCATTTAGAATTTGGTAAGGTATGACTTCTAAGAACATGACTACCTTCAGGAATATTTGAAACTGAAAAGGATGAAATACTTTTGCAATAGAGTTACCATGCCGCCTTTTCCATAATTTGTAACAGCTCTATGAGTGCTATTGTTCTTAAAACATGAAAATCCAGTCCATTTAAGATGCCTAGATCATTTTCAGAATTTTTGGACCTATCTTGATTGATTTTCCACATTGGACCATAATATTTTGAATTTCAAAATTCTGGGCCCAAAAAGAATTTTCACGTAAATTTCCCTCCTTAAGTTTCGTTGCCAATTCAACC
Source organism: Apostasia ramifera (assembly GCA_019297695.1). NCBI lineage: Eukaryota > Viridiplantae > Streptophyta > Magnoliopsida > Asparagales > Orchidaceae > Apostasia > Apostasia ramifera. Next base: position 40,779 of record JAEMOT010002399.1, on the reverse strand, counting down.
TTCCTTCTCGGCCTGCCAACCCCCACCAAGCTCTCAAAAACCACACCTACCTAGGAGACCCACTGCACCTACATTGTGCATCAATGCTCGTGCCACATAATGTTGCACGCCTCATCAAAACTTACTAGAACCCAGTATAGAAATTTACTATAAAAGGGTAAAAAAATGTGTAGAGTAGTTGAAAATTATCAAGAATTAGCGAGAAAGCTTTAGGACTCAAGAAGAACACACAAAACCTCAAGAACAAGGATTACCTCTACCTCAACAACTTCTTTTCTCCTTCTTGACCAAAAAAAACTACTGTGAATGTCGTCAGTGAAGAGGATAAGATGCCAGCAACTCATGGAGGGTTGTGCCACCCTATGCCCTCTCTTTCCTCCCCAGAAACCCTAGGAAGTCACCAACCAACTATCCCTCACAATTCTTTTAGAAAGAAGCCCTCTCTTCAAAACTCCAGATAAAGAAAGAGTAAGAGCCAGTTATTATGAAAACACATCTGTACCTTTTAAATCCATCTATTAAAAACATTCTAATCATCTAATAAAACAAGAAAAGTTCTTGAGGTCTCACCCAACTGCATGGTTTAAGGTCAAAGTCACAACAAATGACTCAAAACACATTCATATCTAGAAAACATAACTATACATAGAGAGAAAAATAAAAAGAAAAAAATAGCACAGTACAATGGGGCACCACATGCAATATATCTAGGATTGAGAGGACCTATTAGAATTTTACCCTTGAAAGTAAAAGCTTTAAAATGTGTAAGGCATGGAATAAAAAATGACCATACAAGCCCAAGAATTCCCACAGGCCAAGCTTTTATGGCAGCACCAATTTCTTCACTCCTCAACATAAGCCCTGAGCCAAAATGGAAAAGGTAAAAAGGAGGGATGGGCTAGAATAGTAAGTTATAAAAGAAGTATTAAGATTACCAGAGATAAAGAATATCCCAACTGTACTGAATTTCGATATAGGATATTTGTCAGCAAAACGACCAAGCTGAGGACTCGCAAGCCCAAGAGTGATTCCACTTACAAGAGCTGGATGGTGACAATAGAAAGATGAATTTATATCAAAAATGAACAATAAACTTTTTTTATCACTGTATTATAATATTCTTGAAACATAGTTTTGTCAGACTCCTTTAACTTCTGGCTTTCGCAAAGTAGAGAAATTTAACTAGAGCTTATATTACATATGCTTAAAGCATCCACATAATAAGTCTATATACCAAAACAAAAACAATGCCAAAATTCTGATGAAATAAGATATAGTTTTTTTTTTTTTTTTTTTTGGAAGTTACTCAAGTGAAACATGAGAACATGGCCAACAAAGACATTGTTTGTGTCTGTTGGAAAATATTCTTCATTCATTTTACTAATGCTTTGTTTCTTAATCATAACCTTATATTACGAGTCCCCTTATTTGTTGGTTTCTTTATTTTCTATTTCTCAAATTCCCATAGTCCATCGTATCCATCTTATTAAGAGAGATACCGTAAGTTGGTTAAATAAAGTTTTCTAATTTTTCCCTTGACATTTTGTTTAATTATGAGTGTATAGGTTAAAAAAAGAAAGAAAGAAGGATCAAAATGTAAATTACCCTAGGACATGTGTAAGACATAGAGAGAGAAAAGGAAAGAGGGAGAAAGCATCATCTGCCTTTGGAGAGAAATTATGGGTGGCAAAGAGAGAAAGAGAACAAAAGATAGAGAGAATCAAGGGAAAAAAAAAAGAGAGAGAGAATTAGAGAGATAGAAAAGGGTGGGCGGGAGAGAGAAGAGAGAGGGAAATCATAAAATTACATATTCAAAAAAATAATGAAATTTTAAAAGAAATTAAAAAAAAAAACTTTAAAGAAATTTTCAAATAAGTTACCTTGCTATTTTTTAAAAAAAAATAAATATTTATATATACAATTATGTTACAAATAAAAGTAAAAATATTTTCAAATTATTTTTTTATATTTTAATCCTTTTTCTTTTAATTTCAATTTGTCTTAGTCTTATTTCAACTCAACTTATTTTAAATTCAGAATATACTATAATTAAGTGAATGCAAGTTAAAAACATAATATATTAATAAATGAGCTTAATTAACAATAAATATAATTGTTAATTTAGAATGAGGTGCTTAAACTTTCTCCTCCTTACAAAAGTTTCTCTCTAAAATTTGTACAAATTTGTACTAAGAAAACAAGGATATGCTATAATGAAGGTTCAATTGCACTCTAATACTTTAATTTCTTTATTTTCAACCTAGGCAGATTAATTGTGACTATAAATTGAAATTAGCAACATAGATTCAGAATATACTATGATTAAAAGTGAATAATATTAGACTAAATTTAGTGATTATTTTATTTGATATTTTATTGCCTATTAGATTATTTATTTTGTGTGATTGTTTAATACTTTGTTTATTTTTATGTTTATTTATTACTTTAATGATTTAATTTGATTAGCACATATTGACAAAATTTAAAATTTTATAACTAAAATTTAGCACTTTTAATTTCAAGTATGTTTTTAGAGGTTAAAATAATGAGCTTCATGGATATACGAAATTTGATATTTTCATTTTTATACAATTATACTATTAATATTGAATATAAATTTTAATGTATAAAATTAAACATTATATTTACATATTAAATATAAATCTAAATGTAATTATTACTTAATACTATATATATACGTAAATCTACAGTTACTAACAATTTAATTTTACATAGTATCTTCATGCAATAAACTGTACATGTTCCCATCCATGCCAACATTGCCTATGATAAAAGAGGCAGGAATCCTCTCTACTTTCTCTCCTATAAAACAAGTTGCAATCCATCCTATGATGGCAACGGTAACTACTATTTCAATAGCAACAACTCCGACTCTTTCTATTTCAGTGGCAACAACTCTTGCTCCTCTCCTGCCAGACATTCCACCCAACTCCCTAGTGTTGGACAAATGCCTTTCTCTCAACCCACTTTGTACAAAAAAATGTACTCAAAGCATAAGATTTTTAGGTGACACAATTCATGCTCGAGGTGTTTGCTTAGGTGAGCACTCAGTGCGTGCAAGCCACTCAAAGCCACCCAACTGGTTTCGAGCCGTGCTACAAGGTAGTATGGTCTAGTGTTGGTCCCAGAAAAGTGCTCAAAAGTGATGTACGAGTAAAACAAACTTGGTATCTATACAATGCCTCTCTCACATGTCTGTGTGCTCTGTTACCTCCTCTACACATTTATTATACCTCTTCAACAAAATTTTATATCTACACTTTTTCACAGTATTGGAACATATTCTCTAAATATTTTCTGAAAAGGATTTTATTACTTTTATATTCTTTGACTATTTTCAGCGCTTATAAACACTTTTTTGTATAGTTTTCTTATTGTAACTTCATATATATGAGAAAAGTTTATTATTTGTCTAGTTTAGTAGTTCCTTATTTCTTAGTTTCTTTGTTTTCTACTTTTCTTATTTCAAATTTTCATATTGTACTTACCTCTACCAATGGATAAATTCCAAATGATTAAGTCCTTTATGCGATTCCTTTCAACTGTATCAATAATTCCATTATATCCACATTTCCAACAAATATGCACGTGGCAATCTTCTAATTTACTAAGATCAAACCAGGTGAACTAATTGGTATACAACATCTATATTGTAATCCTCAAAATGAAAGTCACACTAGGGCCCCGTTTGTTTGGCAGTTGAAAATTAATCTGGTTTAATTTTAATCAGGCATATCACATCACACATAAAATTTAATATTACAAATTAACTTTATTTTACATCCTACACACATTACTAAAATAATAACTAACTTATATCACATCCCTCACATATCCCAATATAATAATTAACTTTATATCACATCCCTCATACATCCCAACATAACAACTAACTTTATTTCACATCATTCACAACTTTCAATAAAAAAATATCTTTATCTAAGTTTAATTTTAACCTTGTTAAATTTAACCTTACAAATAAACAGACCCTAGGTGTTCACTTCAAATCTTTGACTTGACAGTTGAGAGTCAAGTAGCAATTACCCTGGTGCTTAAATAATTAAGAATTTACCTTACTTCCCAATGGTCAGCATTCAGATCCAATCTTTTCTAGTATGCAAACAATTTTGCATTCCCAGATTGTAGACAATCAACAGTAAGTTTGACTTTTCAGAGTCCTATGCGTTCAACAAGATTGAAACTTGTTTAAAGTCATATATAATGAGAAACCAAATTAGTCATATTGGGATGTACGTGGGACATGAAATTAGTTAGTTATTATTTTGATGTGTGTGATATAAAATAAAGTTAATATTTTTATTTTAAAATATAGTTATATGTTAATCTTAAGATTTCGTATGATGTGATGTTAATCTCTAGTTTAGTCTGAATATCTTCTCAGCAAAGGGCACGATTGTACTAAAATAATTGGACCTTAAAATAGGTAACTAGTAACAAAGGCATAACCTGTCATTAACTGGCTTTTTCCTATGTTCATTCCACCAAAAAGGCTTTGGTGTGGTTGGTTGTGACAATTCCAAAGCAGACTTTAATTAAGGTAGAGGGGTATACTTCCCTATATCAGACTACATGTATAATTTGCTAGCAGACGGGTGGTTACGCCCAGAAAATTGGGCTGAAGGGAATTTAACACTAACGTGAATGATCATGCAGATAAATCACCTCACAACTTAACAGCATTCCTAAATATGAAACTTGAGGTGGAGTCCAGACCATTCCATATGGAACTAGCAGAAGAGTACATGGACATCCCCATAATTAGACTCCTGCAATACTTAGAGCCACAACACAAAACCAAGATAAGTTATGGTTAACTATGCAAGCAGGAACACTAGCATACGACAATCGTACTAGGAGGCTCAACCTCTAACCCTTAGCTAGTTAGCTAGTGAAAGCATGAGGCAGTCGTTACGTGCTCTTAAGAATATTCAGTGGCTAAGCATGCTATACTAGAAAGTGTCTTGATCTGCTCTTCAATGCATATTAGATAACTTAAGACGTGACATAATGCGCATTAGAATGTCTTCAAATGATATGGATATTGTGTTAACAAAAACCATAGAAATCTCGTAATACTTGTACTTGACTAATACCAAATGTTTTAGCATCCTTTTTGCAATGATTATTAAGGATATCCTATTTTTTATTTACCACCATAAACTGGTTGTAGAAATCCAGAAACAGTCAAGTAAAAGATCTATGCACTGCATGAAAAATCTTCCATAAGTTCCATAATATACATTGATACCCCGTTCACATCATGTTCAATGTCCATATGGATATCTCAATTCATTAACCCTTTCTAACATTAATGGAGTCAAAAGTAATATTTCAAATTTTCTCATGCAAAATTGTTCTACAGTTGGTTTCAGATCTTGATGAAATCAAAATTCTATAGACCATTGAATCATGCACCACATTGAAGTGGAAAAATTTCATGGTACACGTATATATGTCCATGTAGAATATGATATGTGAGCTCAGAACTAAAACAAGTAAAAATACATACAAACACATTACAAGCTAGCTACAAGTACCACTGCATGATATAATTTATTCTGGTAATAAGAAGTTCAGAAAATGTGCTTCTGATATACCTAATGGAAGGAAGTTATTTCTTGCAAAGTTTAATAACAGCTTCCCCCAAATGAACAGCTCCGGAGGACCGAAATTATTTGCATTACAATGCCTGCTGTCATCCACCTAAATATCATAACTGTATCAAGAGAGAGCAAAACTACAGAACATACATCGAGTCAGATCAAGCTCAAAATTTATAATTTCAAGTTACCTTTGGCTCACTTGAAATCAGTTTAATAATTGCCCAACTCTGAAGTAAACAAGTAAGAAATATTTCCAAGGAAGCTTTATAAAGATAAACATTTAAGCCTTATTTGTTTCACAGGTTAGTTTTAGCAAAGATAAAGTTAGCTTAACATTTTTTAATTAGGTTAAAGTTAACCAAGCACAGACCACTTCTTAACAAATCTCAAGATTAGAGTTAATTATATTTCTTTTTTTGGAAGGGTGAGTTAATTATATTTCACATTCTACATAAATTTCAAAATAAAAAAAGAGCTTATTCCACAATCTACACTCATCCAGGCAGAAAACTAACCAAAATTCACATCTTACATTCATCCTAAGATGAAAACTAACTTCATTTACCTTTCGTCAAACTAACTTTAATTCATATCTTACACTAATAATATGAAAAAAAATATAATCAATTAATATCATGATTAAAACGAACCTAAACAAATGCATCCTAAGTTTCCGCATAAACTAAGTGATGCTAGGAACTATGAAAAAATGACCTTCTCACGTGCAATTATACTATGGGGATCTTCTGAAGTAGCACTCTTTTACTATGAAACTGCTTTTGTCAAAATTTTCCAAGATTTAGCATAAATAGTGCAAGCAATAGAAGAGAGAGACTTTATTGAAATGTAAAATTGAACCTCAAAAGTCAGAAAATCATTTTGTTGCCTTTCATAAATGACTCAATTCTTTCTCTCAATTTTTAAGCCGCATGTGGCCGATACGCATGATATATATAAACTGATAGTCTGACCTTTCAATGTGGACAGCTTGGCAAACTGCATTCCTGTGCCTAGCCACCACTAACAATTGCATAGATGGCGTGAATGCTTCTTTGGAGGGTGTTTTAGGGTATGAGTGAGTTTTATGCTGAACTACAACTAGAAATGTTGTCCCAAGATTCTATAAAAACTTCCCACAAGATGTTTTGTGCAGGTGCTAAAATGACAAATTAGGGGTGAATACAGCAAGGGAGGAAGTATGTATGGTCAAGATGGGTCTTTGAGTGCTATGCAACAAAATGAAACAATGGAGGGTGCACCACTTGCTATTGATTGATGCTGGTAGATACCTACACAGCCAAGGATTCAAGCTTTTTCATCACAGTTATGCAGGAATGCTACTACTACAAAAAACCAATTGTACGGAAGAGGCTTTACTGACATGACCATGTGGCCCTAAAGTTGTGTTGTGGAGGAGAGGCCTTTTGCAGCGACACTACGTCTTATTTCTACTAACATTTTTTTTTTGTAAGCCAAGATAGAGAAGATAGCAAAGGTGGCCAGGAGTAATAAGGGGGACTTGCGATATCAATTTAAAATAGTTACCCCATATTACTATGGTGAGCCCAAAATTCCAAGGTGCATAGAAGGCCCGTCCCATCAATAAAAGCATTAGTTGCTATAGTACAAAACATCACAGCTAACCGATTGATTCATTAGGTGATCCACTGGAACCCAATCGCCCCTTCGAGGCTATGTATCTCCACCATAAACACATGAGTTCCCCCACCTCCGGGATGGTTCAAAGTTACATTTGATGGACCAGTACAAGGCAATGATATAGTTGGAGCTTGTTTCTCATCATAGACCAATTAATTGACTTTCTACGATGCAGAGGTAAGAGGATTCTTACGAACACGGTGCTCACTACAAAATGGTGGACTGCACTCAAAGGATTAAAGGCGGTGGCTCCTATAGCACCAAGGGCATTAGTTATATGGTTGGAGGGCGACTCCATGGAGGACCTTCAACTTATCCAAACCAGGTTACATCATCACCAAGGTATACGAGGTATGGAAGACCTCAATTGGACCGTCTGATCAGACATAACAAATGGACTGCTTGACACTTGGAACCATGAAGCAAAGGAACCAAGCACACCAGACGAGCACAACGGATCGTCTATTTCGATGGCAACGGAAAGTCATGTTGACACTTCGGTGCACAATGGACAACGACCACAAACCGACCTTGTACTGGAGCACCTTTTCGTTTTTGCAAACTAATACATGTAAAACTTAATGTAAAAAGTAAGACCAATTTTTTGGTCCATTTAGCTGCATTAACTGCTTATATTGAGAAAGAGAAACGCTCCTTCCCATTGAGTGTTGCAACATCCTCAAGGAGGATGTTGGCTAATTTTTCATACTTATTGTACTTTGTTTTATTTTAATTCATAGGCAAAAGCCACATTTTGAGACAAAACAGTTCAGTAAACTTTCTGACAAATATCAAAATATATTTGAAAAAGATTGATGGCATCCCACGGTTCCATGAACTCATAAAACTTGAAGAATTTGACCAAAATCACTCTAGTTAAAGGGCATATGCATCTGCATTTTACAAAGCATAATATTGGCTTTCAGTCCAGTTTGAAAAAATTAAAGCAGAAACCAGACCAAGCAATTATACTGCAGCTAGTAGAGAATGAAACTCAAAATGAACGACTAAGACGCTTTGCATAGAAACAAAATCTTCAAGACGGTGTCGCCACTCACTTTGAATTTGATAGCATTTTAAAAAATGATTTAAGGGATGAAATTACCAGATCAAATCCACTGGATGCCCTAGGACGTCTGATGACAGGATGGACTTCCACAGAGAGGGTTGGAAGAGCACTTGGAAAAACGTGATGACGAAGCAAACGCACCCGACTGACCATTAATGGCGCCGACGGGGCGTCTATGTCAAGTCGTCGGACGGACGTTGGCAGCCGGAACCCGAGAATTTGGATGGTTCCCGCCATCTCAAGGGGGCCAGGCGACATGTCAGCGAGCAGCCAGCGACCGATCTCCGTGCAGCATTACTCCCCGCGGCCCGTGCGCCCACTGCACCGTAAGCACGGCTGCGCGAGAAAAATTTAAATTTGGATGGTTGCTTTTCAGATCGCAATCTCATGTTGTAACTAATTCACTAGGATTTTTTTTTCTTTTTACAAAATTGGTTCCCATTCTTTTCCTCGGCATCAAAACATAGGGCAGAAACACATATCATTGGATGCAATTCCTAAAATCTTCAATCATTTATATTATCAATAACCCACTTTTCTAGATACTAAACAAGATTAAGCTTAAATTAGATCTCATTTGCCATTTCACTGCCTTCAGGAAAAGCAACCATGTAACAAAGCATTTATGTTATACTACATTATAATTGAAAATCCTTCTCAGTACTTCGTGGTAGCAAAATTTTCAGTAACAAACAAAATCAGGCAAGGCTAACGAGAGATGAAAACACACCTTCACCAGATCATGGCCGAGTTTCTTCACAGACAGAGCAAGCGTATCACGTTCTTCGGCCAATTAATATTTTAAAGCACTGAGAAGGCAAAAGCCCTAATATTTTTAAAATCTACTTTTAAAAAAAACCTCAAATCAGATGCGAAAAATTCTCAGGCCAGAGAGGCCATGATTATGAAAGAAATAATATGAGGAGTTGGATTATGCAGATGGGAGGTACCTGAGCTAGGTTCTTCGACATGGAATAGAGACGGCGAGAAGCTCTCCGTTCGCGAGAAGCTCTCCGTTCCACTAAGGAAGTGAACGTGGAAGAAGCCCTAGCGCGGAAGAAGCCCTCTGCGTGGGGAGAAGGGAACGGACATCGCGGAAGAAGAAGCCCTGCGGAAGAAGAAGCCCTGCGGAAGAAGAAACCCCTGCGGAACAAGAAGGAAGGGAAGACTAGCGCATAGAGAACAGAACTCGCGAACGCTGAAGAAGCCCTAGCGCGGAAGAAGCCCTCTGCATGCGGAGAAGTGAACGGACATCGTGGAAGAAGAAGCCTTGCGGAAGAAGGAGGAAGAAACCTAGCGCACAAGAGAACAGAAGAAGCGATCGCGGAAGAAGCCCTAGCGCGCAAGAGAACAGAACTCGCGGTTGCGGAAGAGCTACGCGAAACTTCTGTATTTTTTGATGCTATTCGGACTGATTTGGGGCCGCACATGAAAAGACAAGTTTGGCCCTGCTGCCAAGGCCTAGGCTCTGTTTGATAATTAAAAAAAAAAAATTGATTAAAATTTTTAATTATTTTTAAAAATATAAATAATGTAAAATAAAATAAATTTATTATATTAAAAATTATAAAAAATATAAAAAAAAATTAATTAATTTATTGAGAATTATGTTGGATGTGAAATAAAGTGATTGTTTAATATTAAAATTTATATGAGATGAGATATAAAATAAATTTTTAAATTTTTTTAAAATAAATTTAAGATTTTAATTATGACTAATTTCAATCATAATTTTTAGTCCATTGCTAAACATAACCTTAGAGTACATAATAACACTCACATCTTTATTTTTAAAAATTTAATATTTAAATTTTTAATTTTTAAACTTTTAATATCTGAAACACTTTTAAATTTTTTATCATTAAATTTTTAAAAAATTACAATTTACTCTCCCCTCTATTTGCCATCGGTGGACAGAGAAAAAAAAGGAGAGGTATAATTATCATTTTAATAAAAATAATAATAAACAATTTAAAAAAAATTAATTGTTAAAATTTAAAAAATCAAGAAGCTAGACATTAAAATTTTAAAAATATAAATTTAATTATTATTATATCCTAAACTTAAAAACCCAATATAATTTATTCTAGTAGATCACAATTTCTACCTCCAATGGAAATTTTTAAGGCAAATTAATTACTGATATATCAGAAAAAAATTTAAATATTACATAAATATATATTTCTAAAATTTGAATTATAGATTACATAAACTAAAATAAAAATATAATGTTTAAAACTTTATGTAACTTGTACATAACTGTCTCAATTTTCAAAAGTATTTGTTTGTTTTATTTCAGTTGTGTTTGAATTTAAAATAACTGATAAGGTTTTTTAGGAATAATAACTGAAAAACAAAACACTCAAAATAGTTTAAGAAAATGTCAGTATTTTGAAAAAAAAAATAATATTATGATGAAAAATAATATTATTTTATAATTATGACTTATAATAAATGTGAAATACAATGTTTTTATTAGCATATATATATATATATATATATATATATATAAAATGTGAAATAAAATTAATTTTTAAAATTAAAATTTATATAAAATATAAAATAAATATAAATATCACTGAAAATTATTTTACAAGAAATTGAATTTTTTCTTAAACCTAACCAATCGACATTCATGAGAGCCAGGGGAAAGTAGTAAATGCAGAGAATAGACTAGCAAATATTACTCCTTTTACAATTTTTTGTTTAAAGATTTTAAAAAAAACAAATCTCTAGATTATCACTTAAATTGATGAAATATTTAAAGAACGGTGCAAAGAAAAAAGAAATAAAAGCCTGATTTGATGCTTGGTTTAGAGAATGTTATAAAAGGTTACAAAAATATCATTTCAAATTGATATTTAAATTACACATTAGTTATAATAAGTTGGCAAAGTTTATTGATTTTTAAAGGGAGAAGAGAGAGGAAGAGGGGGAAGTGTTGGTGAGGAGTTAATGAAATTTATAAATAACAAAAAAAAAAAAGTTAACATTATCATAACGGCAAGCTCATCTTAGGAGTAACACGAGGAAGTCGAATTTTCTCACAAACAGGAAATAAGAGAGCAAAACAAAAAATACTGCTGCAAACTATGCTGTTAGCACTTAGCGATCGCTAAAACTGGCTTGAAAATGGATAAGCCAATTAGCTTTCTAAAATGAAACAATTATAGAAAGGTAAATTACTAATAAACTCAGTATTATTTACAAGTTATTTATACTTAAAAATTTAAATTTATATTATATTATATATATATATATATAAATATATATTTAAGTATAAGTTTTTAATTTTATAATTATATTTAGCGTATCATGCCTTGTCCGTATTCTATATTTTAGAAAATCGTATCGCCGTATCGTGTCGTGCCCGTGCTTCATAGATTCAAAATAAATAAAACAAAGCCCAGTCAAGGGATTAAAGAACGGACCATGGATAAAGTGATGGGCATTATGGATTATAATGAAAGGCCAGATGTCTTTGCTTTGCCTCACTGATTAGTCATGCTCCTCCCCAACTACTCCAATTCTTGAACACACTACACTAATAAATTGCTCCAAGTGATTCCACCAACTGTTCTTATCAGGATATGAAAAACTAATAAATCAATGATGATCTGATGAAGAAATTCAATAATATGAAAATAGAATTTCAAAAAGGCAAAAATGAAATTTCAATAATATGAAAAGTAGAGGGCAAACAGTGAATTCCAAACATAGGATAACATAATATTCTTCAAATATTTACTTGAATGAGAAGAATCTATCAGAACGCTTTTAAAAGTTATAAACTAAAATAAAATTACGAGTTAACTATAGAAACTTATAAACAATTTACCCTAATTAAATAAATAAAGTAAAGCACACTAAAAAACAGCCACCAAACAGCTATAAGGTAAACAAAATGTACCTGCGCCTCGCTCCAGGATGATTCAAAATGTTCCTGTACTTCTTCTCTGATGATGATTCAAAAATGCATGATAACCAGCTGAGTCATCACTAGTCGTCAGTAAAATCAATGCCATCCAGGAGCTCATTAACACATGTAGTTTTAAGTTCTTGGTATAATTTCTTCCACTGCTGGGCCATTTGCATCGATCGGTTACATTCCTGTCTCAACCTCTCCAACTCCATATCTACAGCCCCAGTAGAAGCATTTTGCTGGAAGCACAAAACATGAAGAAATTCAAGAAAAAGCAAAATCATACATAAAAATACTGTCTCAATATCAAGGCAGTGCTTCAAATAAACTCAACGTGAAATGTAAATACCTCTTTGATCGGAAATGTCCTTTCCACTTTTTACTGTTCAGAGTCGTCTCATCTAGACACTATGAAGTCGGCTTTTTGAATTCTAACTCAAAACTTATCCAAACAATTTAACAATATCTAACCGCAATCATTCTTTCTATTCCTTTAACCAAAATGCTATTTGCTTGTTTTAGTGGTGCACCTTATTCGTGACAATGTATACGTCCATAATCCCTAAGTCCATTCACTATAAAACTACCGTCGATGGATGTTACTCAAGCATTCCCCCAAATTGTTCCCAATATGTTTTCCTAATTACTCGACTCTACATTGGCTTAATTATTGCTTTGTATCGATCCAATTTAGAGCCGAGTCAACCTCAACTCAAGATTTAAGTGAAGATTTGCAATTTGATCTTGATTTGATTCAAAAAATGAACGAGAAGAGTCCAATTCGATCTTGATCCGAGCTAAGCTTGACTCGTTTATGATCGATTCAAGCTTAATCCGAGCCGACGATCTAACTTTTGATTAATTTTCGATCAGTCAAAATTTTATATATATCTTTGTTAATTTAATCAAATTAAAACATGTTATCTATCTCGATTTAATGGTAAAAAATAGAAACAAAAAGTTAATTTACAATCAACAGAGTTTGAACAAAGATCGTGAAGAAATTCTAATGTAGTCATCCATTAAGCTATTGGAAAAAAACTAATATACTGAAGCAAATTATATATATATAATTTTTTTAAATTTCTTTAATCGATCCAATTTTGAGCGAGCTCAGTCTAATTCTACATTGGCATAAGATAGATTAATAAAAATTTCGAGACAATAAAAATGGCTCATTAGTCGGCTTGCTTGGATCAAGTTGATCTTAATTCAATCCAAAATTTAATTCAACTTTCGATTGATCTTCGAGCTAAATTAACAACCTTAATTCTTTCGAGTATCTTTTATCAAAAAGAAAAAATTCTTTCCAGTATCTATGCAATATTAATTTTATTTGTTATGTCCTCGTGTGTATATATATATATATATGTTCCGTACGATAATAAAACTACGGTACTAAAAACTGTGACAAATAGCGATTACTTCTCCATCAATCATCTTTCATTGAATATTATTAATTCAAGTTTCAAAAAATTAAAAATCAACTATCACGCATAAGAACCTTTTAGCCTGCAGAGTTTTTTCCAACAACAGTAGTGTACTTCACAAATAAGGTCCACCCAATGAGCAGACATAAACAGCAAACCAAAACATAAGAAAAAATAACATCAAGTATCAGGGAAAGAACTTTTATTTCAGCAAGGCTGAACAGGAAAAGTTGTAGCATTGGTTCATTCAGTGTCCAAGTTTTACTCAGTAACATCACTGGGGCCAACTTTTATGAGTTAACTGAAACATTAGGGCTAATTGAGAGAAAGTTAGGGTTTGCTTCAAATTTATGTTATTGTTTACCAGTTACCACTTTTGGAGAGCAGAGTAGAGGTTAATCGAGCCAAGAGAGAAGCAATAAATATAAACAGCTATATGGTGTTCCATCCTACAATCCAAACTCAAGATGTCTCTCTTTGTACTAAATGTGGGAATACATTTCTCTGGATATGTTAGAAAATTTTACAATTCTTGCACATTTTTGCTACTGTACAAGATATGTTTCAAAGAAAATATTTGTATGACATTAGGAAGCTATGTTTTAGATTCGGATATCTAAATCTCCAACAAAGTCCGGCAAGCTTGTCTAAGGTTAGCTTTGATAATAGTAAATTTTATTTGATAAGGCCTTCAGTTCAATCAGGAAATATTCTGATCTGTGTCTATTCAGCCTTTTAATTTTGCAGCCTTCTCTCTAATTTTGAACTTCGTCTATGTATAAAGATGATAAGCATGACGAAAAAAGAAAATAAATTTGATGATTTCTCAAATTAAACAAAAGGCAAAGGACCGACCTGAAGCTCTTTTATTTGACTGATCATAATAGAAGCGCTGCAATATCTGTATTCTTCAATGTCATCTGTATGCTGATGAAGCATTTTGACAGTCCTACACTCACCATCACCTTCTTTTGAGTCGGTATACCTATCTAAAGGCGGTGGAAGTACTAACTGGGTATGCTTTTTCAATACGAGGCCTTGACCTTGAGTGAAACCAAATGGTTGTTTAATGACGAGAATGTTGCTGACAGGACCTGCAGTGAAAAGAAAAACATATTTTCAGTGGGCTCGTGTATTGTCGAAAATGCTGCATGCAAGAAAATTTTAATAGAAAACAATTCAGACAAAAAAAGTTGACGCACTATATCAAGACAACTTAATATCTAAAGCACATACATCAAGCACATAAACAATAATATTTCGGGAGGTTGAAAGGACTCTCATAAAAATCTATTAAGTTTTTAGCGGTGAATCCTTACCATCAATTGCTCACATCAGATGGCAACCCGAGCAGAGGATGATAGATGCAATTGAGGCATTTTATATTATAGCTAGTTTGTGTGTGTTGATTAAGTCAAGTCAGTTATCCTGATTTGCGAGTTATTTTATTGATATGGTTATTCGTTTAGCACATGCCAATGGTTTTAGTCTTTGAACAGAATTAGTCTCTCGATTTAAAGTTCAAGGGAAGGATTGATGTCTCAGAGGATAATATTATATGAGAATGTAATATGCAAATAAGAGATCAACGATTAAATTTTAATATTATCTCATATAAATACAATAATTTTCTAATATTTAATTATGAAAATTTCAAGTTAAAAAGGTGCAAATCAGCAAATTTAAAATTTAAATATATTAGGGTGAAAATAAAAAGAACTTACCGAGCTTGGAACTGAATTGGAGGTGATGACATCGAAATGGTTTCAACGAGGATTGAGGGTAGTTGATAATCGAGAAATGACAAAGATGCTTCGAGGCTAAGTTTTAAGATGGAAATGTAGGCTTAGCTTTTGAGGTGGCAATGTTATCTCAGATTTTTTTAAGAATTTTTTACTTAATTAGATAACTAGAGTATCAATTATTCTCACCCAACGCTTTCACACCCT
Organism: Apostasia ramifera; assembly: GCA_019297695.1. Classification (NCBI taxonomy): domain Eukaryota; kingdom Viridiplantae; phylum Streptophyta; class Magnoliopsida; order Asparagales; family Orchidaceae; genus Apostasia; species Apostasia ramifera. Next base: position 25,105 of record JAEMOT010002399.1, on the reverse strand, counting down.
TTCCTTATAGTATATTAATTGCTTTCACTTCCCTCAGAAGAACAGCATTCTAAGTGAGGCTGTACACAAACGAACATTTTCATTCATCATAAACCATGCACCGATACTCTGTGAAGCCTAATGTATCTGTATTGTATCCGTATCAGATATTGATACCCCCCGATATTTCACTAATACATATCCAATACATCACGTGGCATATTAATTTTAATTTATTTTTAAAAAATTCAATACTTACCCGACACTTCTTAATACTTCTAATTGGAGAAAAATATTGAAAGAATTGATCTAGTCCATATGACAAATTTTAAAAAAATCTCATACATAAAACACAACTCATGCATAGACTTGAATATTAAAATTGAGAGAGATACATTGGGCTCTCATAATTCGGATCGCAGAAGCACACTGTTGTTTCAGCAGTAGAAAAAAATTTAGTATCCACAAACTGTTGCATCATTTACTTTAGCTGATCTTTTTTTACAGTCTTATGATACTTTTGACTCAACTTTATCCAAGTTTTTCCGAGGGAGCAACCCCCTTTTTCACCTTGAATTGGGCAAAATACGCAGAATTTCTGAGTTTTCGTGGAGGATTAGATCCACTACCTCAACTGATACTGTCTTTACTTCTGTTGGATTCTGATCACATTTTTTTTACTTTAATCAAGCTCATAGTGCGAAAAAAATAAGACTTTGGCCTTTTTTATTTTATCAATTATTTAGTCAAAGACGTGAAGAGAAGAGAGTATGTATCTATTTTAATCAAATTAGTATATTTGAGTTTTATGTATTGTATCTCGTTTGCATCAAACTAATTGATTTGGATCAGATTTAAATTGAAATTGAAACTAATCTATTGATATATATTTAAACTCTCATCTCACTTAGTTATTTTTACCCAATGCATCTTGAGATGCTAAATATAAAAGCTCAACAAATGATGTAAAAATAAAATAATCACCATTAGATTGATATATAGCAAAGTAAAATATGTTCAAGTCTCCATCCACTAATACTACACTTGCCACAACCCCTTTGAAAATGACTTTTTAGCAAATTAAAACTCCCCCGAGAACAACTAAATAGAAATAAACATTTCCTTTCTTTTTTCTTGTGCACCAATTTCATAATTGAGATCAGTTAACACCAACTTGGCTAAATAATAATGTGTACTGTTTCCAAAGTCACGGTTTAAATCTAGACCAAAGATATCCTTATATCAAATAGGATAGGTTTCCTGAAAGTATTTTTATTGAAAGTCAAATAGGATAAATTTCATCTGGCGTCAAGAGTACCTTTGGCATGTTTTAGCAAACGAGTGATCTGTCCACTTACAGTATTCCAAGCTCGAACTGTACCATCATCTGATCCAGATAAAAGTGTGAATCCATCCATGCTAAATGCTAAACAAGTTATAGCCTTACTGCGAAGAAGAACAGCAACAAGTGAACTATGTTTGATAGCAAGGTTAACTTTGAGTAGGTCAGAGTCAAACTCAAAGGTGATATATTAATCTTGAATATTGTGCAACATGTGAAATAAAATTACTTGTCTAGGATGTAAAATACAACCAATTAACATTTTGTGTGTGTGTTTATAGGATGTGAAGTAATATTGATTTTTTATGTTAAAATGTATATATATATATATATATGGGAAATATAATTAAAGTTTCATGGGGATTTGCGTTGGATGTGACTTGTGAATTTAACCAAGCAAACAAATGGACCAAAACATGAAATTAATAAATATGTTGTTCAATGGAAGAGAATAAGCAACCACAAAAAGAATACAAGAACAAAGAAGCAATTAAGATATTTGGTGAAACAGTTAAATTGTGCAAATTTTGTCATGCATGGGTAAATATGATGACAGTGAAAAAAATTAGTTCTTATATTTAAATTCATGTAAGATGTGAAATAAAGTTGATGTATTAAAATATGTGTAGGATGCGAGAATAAATTAATTTTTAGGGATAATTACACCCAGGTTCCTGAGTTTAACGCTTAATAACGCACAGGTCCACATTTTTAAAATTATAACATCAGGGTCCCTGAATTTTAAAAAATTATCAAATGAGTTCTCTTTTAATTTTTTATTATTAAAAATTTTTAAAATTACCATTTTACCCCTCCCCTCTCTTTCCTAACAATCCTCGCACACGCGCGAGGTCGCGCGGCCGCGCAGCGTGCGAGACCCGCCGGCTACCCCGTGGCCTCATGCGTGCACGAGGATCGGGAGGAGAGAGAGAGGGGAGGAGTAAAATACTAATTTTAAAAATATTTAATAATAAAAAAATAAAAAAGAGTTATTTGATATTTTATTAAAACTCAGGGATCCCAATATTCTAATTTTAAAAACGTAGACTTGTACATTATAAGTGTTAAACGCAAGGACCTAGGTGTAATTATCCCTAATTTTTAGGGTAGACTGAGGGAAATATGTGTAATCAAATTACTTTATTATTTAAAAATTTTATCGGATGTGAAGGTGGCTAAAATAGTCATGGCCCTTTTTGTGTAGCTGCCAAACAAGTACAGTTCACATAATGCAAGAAAAATTCAATCCAAAAACAATGTATATGTTAGAAATGTAACTAAAAATGGTCAAAAGAAAGGAAAAAATATGCATTCAAGTAGAATGAATCCAATAGTTAAATCCATATAACACGTCTAAAGAAAGCGAAGGTGTTAATGACATAATTCCAACAATGTAGATAAATAAAAGCAACTATGCTGTAGAAATAGGAACGAATCTGCTCTAAAGAAATGAATAAGCATTGAAAGTGATGATATAGGAAAGAACAGTAAGAAAGCCCCAATGGAAATATGACATACTCAACTCAAAATATACAAGAAAAACAAAAATGTATATGTAAAACATGATTTCTATATCAATGTACAACATTTCATATGAATTAAATAATTTGAATCCTGGATACTTCAACTTTTAGACTAGTCGGATAGATAACAAACCACATGAACTTCAGAAATTCTCAAGAGAAAAACAGTTGGATGCAATAAAATAAATAATAGACAGATAGCATACAACAGGTAATTACAACAGCAATGATGATTGGTTTTAGTTACATAGATTTTAGGTCTAAGTTTGCAAAATGGGGACCTTAATTATACTAAATCTATGAGTGCAAAAAAGTTGGTATGCTTCTTGTTTTCATTCTCACCATTATCCAAAAGAGGAGTCCCAATATCTATATAAACAACATTTGTTGTTGGCTCATATACTCTTTACAAGTTTACACATAAGTACATCCAAATGTATATGACAAATTATATCCAGTGTGCTTATATCCTACTTAATAGATAAGTGCTATTTATTCTTGTCCACATTGTATGACATCCCAAAAACCCTATCATTTCACCTTTCAAATAATTGTAATAAGTTTGCATCTTTAGCGAGCAATTTAAACTAAAAGGCAATTACCCCTTTACATATAGAGGAAAGCCCCTTTACATATAGAGGAAAGTGACAAAATTTTCATGTACTTAGGCATGTATAACAGAAGAAAGAGGCAAGATGTGGAAGATCAAAGCACCTGTGATCAGACAAATAACCAACTATACACTTTCCAGTGTCCCACCCAGTATTAACTGCAGCAACGTATATCTTGCCATCTCTACAACCAGCATAAATTTTAAGTTTCCCAGGATTCATTGCAATGGCATGAACAGTGGAAGGAAATGTGATAGTTTGTAGTAACTTCCCCTCGGATAAGCTCCAAATCTAAACCAAAACATTACTCATCAAAAATTTTATACAGAAAAAAGAATAATTACTTCATAAATATTAACTTATTCCACAGCTTATATTAATTCCAAAACAAGAAAAGTTAATAAACTAATATTAAGCGTCAGAACACAAGCAATAAGTGTGACGCCTGTGGCCAAGAGAGCGAGGAGTGATCGCCGAGCAATGTCCCAAGAGAAGGGAATCACTGGAGTAAATAATGGCTCATGGCAGGCTTCTAGGCCGATCAATCGTAGTGAGAGGAGCACAGAAATGAATTGTTCGACATCGGAAAGAAAGGAGAGTTTTCTGAGCTATATAAATAGATAACGTGATCCAAAATTATAGATGCACTTTTTGGGACAAAACAATGATGCTAATAATGAGAAACTCTATAATTAAGCGTGCTTAAACTGGAGTAATACTAGGATGAGTGACCCTCCTGTAAAGCGCTTAAGTCACACAGTTCCCTAAAGCCAAAGCGAACAATACCTCTATATTTGAATTACGGGATGTAATAATATAATATCAGAGCTAAACTTCTACAACACGATGTGGTTTGAGGCAGAACTAGGCGAAAGCTCGTGGACATGTGAGGCCCGTGGCAGAAGAAGGCAGGGAGTGATTATCGAGTGATGTCCCAAGAAAAAAAAATTACTGGAGCAAAATACGACTCCTGGCAAGCTTCAAGGATGATAATAAAGGTGAAAGAGAACAAGAATGAATCGTCCCATATCGAAAAAGGGAGGGGAGTTACAGAACTATATAAGTAAATAACGTAATCCCAAATAATAAAGGCGCCTTTTGAGGCAAAACCATGAGGCGTTATATGTGAGACTCTAGTGTTAAGTATGCTTAAGTAGGAGTAGCATTGGGATGGATGACCCTCCTAAGTAGTGCTCAAGTCATATAATTCCTTAAAGCCAAAGCAAACAATACCTCAACATTTGGATCATGGGATATTACAACAAGATTGTAAAAAAACCAAATAAGGCTAAAAAATAATGCACATGTGTCCATTGTTTAGGAAGTGTTAGATCAGTTAGCGTTAAAAAATTGCAAGCATGCATGTCTGACAAGACCCTTTTTAACATAATATTCAAGAAAGAGCATGTGTAAGCCACAACAAAGACAACATTGTAGTTCCTTTCAGAGCATATTTGGCTTTTTTTGTCTATAAAATATATATATATATATATATGGATGTTTTGTTAATTAAGGGATTTATATTTCATATTCACTTTTGGCAAAGTTTAACTTTAAACTGCCATCAAGTTTAGCAAGTTTTAACTAATTCCTCATTGAATAGTTAACTATGTAGATAGACCTAAAGTTTAATTTCATGAAAAATGGAAAGAAATAGAGTATTATCCCACTTGAAAACTCTCCCTTCCTTCGTCCTCTTCACCAAACCATCTTTCTGTCAGCTCTAATGGCAGATATCTAGCAGCAACTCTAATAATGAAGCTTTCAATAAATAATGAAACAAGATATGTAAAAAAACTGAGGCAGATTCAACAACACTAGTCCAAGATATGGATATGAACAGATAAGGATAAGCCATTAAGGTACACATGGTTAATCAAATTCACCACAGGTAAAAAAAAATTAACAATTAAATACTAGTGCACACAGGAACGCCAAAATAGATATAGCTATTTGGACATTCAAAAGTTTGTGCACTCGATTATCTAGCTAGCTACTTGGAAAATAATTAATTAAGCCACAAACAAATACTAAAGTGACATGAAATCTGTGATCCCATTCAGATGCAGGACACGAACACGAAAAGATCAGCAATTTATTGTCATTTCAACACAAGCGATAACAAGAAATAACTGGAAATCAATATTTTACAATCAAACAAATGTAATCTGATGCAGAGCCAGATCATCAGCGCCAGCGACTTCGTTATAATCTACGATCCCGAGCGTAGATTATAACAATATATTTGCATGCACATAGTTATCTTTATTTCTGTATTTTATTCGAATTGTTCGGAGTCATACATTATACTTATATCGGTGGGAATGCCACTTTGATGTCATGCATATGTGGTAGGTGAGTCTGAGTTTTATGTATGAGTCGGATCAAATTGAGTTCAAGAGTAGTTCATTTTGAACCAATTTGATTCAAAGTTAGGCAAAGCTTGGGACTTATTTATGATGCAGCCAAAAAGGGAGGACTTGGATGCAATTTCACCTTAATAAAGCCAGCCCCAAATTGGTTGGATCAGCCTTCTATCTCTGCAAGCGCGGCCGCTCCGGTTCGCGATGACGTCGCGCCTGCTTCGCCGGTTTCGCCCACGACGTGCCGAGCTTCCCTCGGCTGATCCAGCCTCACCCAGCCGCGTCCGAGTCACTAGCTTCCACGAACTCCGTCAACGCTGCATCGCGCCAAGCCAAACAGGTTCTTTTCATCGCTCGCCCTCTCTTGCTTTGCCCGGTCGTGTCCACGTCCAACAGATCCCGCGGTTTCCTCGGCACGTTGGCCACATCGTCGCGTTTGTACGCCAACTTCCACTCCCTCTTCCTCTTCTATAAAAGGAAAACTCAGAGAGAGGGCGAGGGGGGAATGATTTGACTGATTTGCGATTTCACCTTCTGAGTTGAGGGATGAAGTGATCGTCGAGCGAATCTGCGCAGGTGGCGTCGATTCCGAACGGGAACGCAGAGGGGCTGCAGGTTTCCCGTGGTTTTTATTGTTTTTCTTTGGTTCTCTGGTTTCATTCAGTTTGTACTCAGTGATTTGGATATTATTTCTGTTTTCTGATTATTCGTTCCTAGTCGAGTTGGACTCTGTTGCTATTGATTTTATATTCTTGAGTTGGGCTTAGCTTAGAAGTTCATATTATTGTTTCTGAGTTTCAAGTTACTGTTATTACTGAGCTATGCTTCTGATCCTTTCCGCTGCCATGCCATCAAGTTATATTATGATAAAATTCCTATGTCTTATTCCATGAGCTTGTTTTAAATCTCCATGTTAAAGTGGCTGAAATTAGTGGAATGATCTTTTAGGTTGAAACTTTTTTTTTTTTATTCTCAAAAAATTAAGGAGTTGAGTTTGTTGTATGGTGGTTAATCTTTATTAATTTGATAAGTTTCTTATTTTCATTTGTCTATGTTTCTCTGAAATTGCTTAGAGCATTTTAATTTTCTTTAGAAAATCCATTAAAAGTTTATGTGATTATGTGATTATCATTAAATAGCATAATTTACACAACTTAGTTCAATCTCCTCAAATTAGCAGCAAAACATTGCATTTATGTGCCTTTTAATTTAATTATCAATATCATAGTCATTAATAGCATTATTACCTAGGCACGTGTCTTTATTGGTCGTGTGACTCGCTTTAGCAATTCCCGCGCGGCATCATAATCTCACAAACAAAACCAAAAAAATTAATGAAATACTTTCATAAAAAAATGAAATACAATCAAACTAAGGTAAATTAGCACAAAAATAGCAAAATATCAAAAACATGGAACAGGTTAACTAGCTTCTAAAAAAACCCTCACCTCTGAAGAGTGAATTAGGGTTCGATTGAGCAATCAAGGAAACAAGGGGGAGTCTAAATGAGATCAACCAAATCCACAAAATTCAGATTCAGGGACAGGAATATATGCCCCACTCAAAGAAATTAAGGCAAGGACAGCCAGACAATTAAAAAAGAAGATGAATCATCAAAACAACTATTTTGCATGTAACAACATAGAAAAATGAGGGATTCCTTACGCTAGACATTAATGAAGGTGTACGGATTTACACATGCAAGAGGGGAGGCATATATCCATGAGTGTGAAGGCAAAGTGGGCAACGTTAGACGGGATTTGACTAACAAACCAAGTGATTTCAAATTAAAGTACTGTGAGGACAAGGAGGGAAAACTGAAATTTAAAAATTAGAAGGGATTAACTATTATTTTTTTTGTATTAATTAGCATTAGATATATGTGGTTTGCATCTTGATTTCTTTCAATTTAGCAATAGTGGTACAGTGTAATATTGTGATCTTTAATTTCATTCATTTCCATTTTTCATGCATGGATTAGACTCCAAAGATAACACCCAATACATTTGTACTGGCAACCTGAATTAATTAACAAAAATATCTCCTCTAAATCTTTTTTTCTCATAGAATCCCCTAAATCTTTTCTTTGTCCTTTTTCTTCGCCTCTCTTTTTCTTCCTCTACTCCATCCCCCTCTTCGTCCTCTATAACTTCTTCCTTTCACCCACTTGTTCTACATCATTTGGTATCTGAGTCAAAAGATGTTAACAATGCTCACCCACTCTACTGTTCACCCGCTCGTTCTATAACACTGGACTAATCTCACTGTAACCTCCCATACGTCATGAAATTTTAAAATTGGATCTCTAAGATCAATTCTAGGAGCTAATTCTAAAAGTCTAGAGATTTTCACCCTAGGAACTAATTCTTTCCTTTTGAAATTTAAGTCAATCAATTCAATTCCAAGAATCATAAAGAGCAATTTTATCTAATTTATTATATTATCAAATGTATTTTGAGGATAGAAAACACTGGATAAAACCTCATTATCATTTGGTAATATGATAAATTAAATAAACTTAGATGGTTTGGATATATAAATCATAAATTGATTAAAGCTCTAGTTACGAAATCGAGTTATTAGATTTTGGCCATGTACAAAGAGAAAGAAGGAGACCAAAGAAAACATGACAAGAAATTATAAGGAGTAATCTTACTCACTTAGACCTAAATAAAGATTTATTAATTGATAGAGCACAATGAAAACAAATGATTCATGTAGCCGACCCTACCTAGTCGGATTAAAACTTTGTTGTTATTATTGTTATATCATATTATCAAATATTTAAGAATTCAACACCTATAAATAGTAATGTGCCCAACATCACTACTCTAACATTGTGGGGCTAGGTAATTAAAAAAAAAAAGAAAAACATTGTAGGGCTAAACAAGAAAATCTAACAAATAGATAAATACATAATAAATAAAAGAAACCAAATTAACTCAATTGACTTAATTGAACATGCACGATTAGTTATAATTAGATTGAGCACAAAACAGACATAACCAAAACTGAAATAAAAAGAATGAGTAGGGTTGATCAAATAAAGTAGCTCTATGATGAATCGATCCATCCAAATGGCAAACGCAGGATCTACCTTGGCACATGTCTAATAAACCTTACTGCCAATAAGTAGACAAGTTGATGAAATAATCAGCAACACTTTGCAGGTAGGGATTGTGTACATTTATGACAATGCATAGAAAATGAGAAAAAAATCAATAAATGGATAGTTGTTAAGGCCCTGTTTGGCGTGAGGACCAAAACAGGACCAAAATGGTACTAATTTAAAAAACAACAATAATAATAATAATAAATAAATTTTTTAAATCATTCTACACAAATTCAAATATAAAAAATATTATTTTACTTTACATACTCAACAATTTAAAATAAAAACATCAACTTTATTTCACATTCTAGACTAAAATATTCAAATCGAGTATTTTGATCTAAGATGTGAAATAAAGTTTATATTTTTATTAAAAATTATTGAGTATGTGAAATAAAATATATTTTTTATATTAAAATTTGTGTAGAATAATTAAAATAATTTATTTATTATTATTATTATTATTTAAAGTAGTACTATTTTGGTCCTGTTTTAGTCCTCACGCCAAACAGGGCCTTAGGTTGCATTCAATGAGGTAACTTCCACTCTAAATAGATTAAACGTAATTAGCTAGACAAAATACAAATTACTAGGAAAATAAAAAAAGCTAGCAAGTTACTAATACCAAAAAAATACCTAACAATATAGAAGGAAACAACAATATATCAAATAGAGTATATGATACCTTCAAATAATACGTTATTTACTAGTAAAATTACAGAATTTAGATAACTAAAAGAATGGACCCAAAAACTCCAAAATCTCCCAAACACTAGGAATATAAGTAGACAAGTTGATGATAGATAGCGATGAGTCTAAAATCAAAACAAAAAAGGATATGAATGTAATTTCAATCTGTCAGGCTCCCTCATGAAGAGAGTTTTAAGCCATAAAAAATTTCAAGAAAGCCCATAATCAATAAAACCAATCAAACCTAACATGAAACAAAATATCATGCAAATCATTGTTACAAGAGGTCACCCGACTGATTAATCATGCTTTAAGAAGTACATAGTATTTCAGAAATAATTATAAGATCACAGCGAGTGCAAAGTTTTTTCATTGTCATATATGATGTTGCAAGGTCTAGCACTGAATAAATCAAACGCAAACAAGCATCAATATTTGCAATCAACCCGGTTGAGAAAAATGTTGAAAATGGCCATGATAACAAACATTTGAGCATAACTGAAAATTGGCAATTTTAATGTCCATAACAGAAAAAATACTTGCGTCCTGAGAGTTATTGAAAGATTTAAAAAATATTTGTAGCTTAATTCCCATTTAACTTGAAAAAATATACAGTAAAACTCGAGTGAGGTGTAACAGAGCTGCTCAATGCAAGGTATGAAACTAATGAGACAGTTAATAATAATTCTCTCACGTAACAGTCGCATTCAATAAGCAATAATGAAAGTTTACATTCAGAGCATACATTTGACAAACCTTACAGGTGCGATCCTCAGAGGAAGAGATAAAATTAGCGTTTCCGAATCCACGGGTGGAAACAATAGACGTTACAGGTAAAGCATGCTCTGAAAAACTATATAAATACATATTCCCACCTGCCTCCTTTAGTGATTCATCAAAAGTCCTGAAAAGTAAAAGAAACATAAAAAATAACTAAAACAAGTAATGGAAGGAATAATAAGCAAGAAATAACAAAAAGTTTACAAGAGAATCCACACATCAAGAGAGACCAAACTCTGATACTTCCATCCTCAGACCCCGAAACTAGCAGTGATTCATCATCAGAGAGAGCAAGGCAAGTGACTGACCGATAATGCGCAGTCCACTTGTTGAGGAGCTTCCCACTTGCAAGCTACATCGTATGATGGTGCTTGGTATGAACAGATCAAGAAAAGGAAAAGGAAAATAAATAATTTCTGATGTCCAAACTAACCTCCCATAGATAAATGTGACCTGATAAACCCCCGCCAATGAAGTATGAGCCATCAGAATTTGAAACTAGTGGGCCAACGGGCTCAGCCGGAAAACTTCTAACCTGGACCTGGGGCTGAAAAGACGCCGTGGATGGACATAGAAAATGTAGAGAAAGAGAAAGCAAGAAAGGACAGAGAGGTAGGGCATTCGATGGTGATACCTTGTCCCAAGACCACAAAAAGATTGGTGCGGAGGAGGAAGAAGGGGTTTGACGGAGCTGGGATGAGACCAGGAAGCGGCCAGAAACCGAAATTAAGCCGTGAGGAGGTGAGGCGCAAGAACGATAACAGAGCTGCTCAGCGCCGGAGTGGAGGTCCCAGCACCCTATGCCGGACTCAACCGAGGAGGATGCCAACACCACCTCCATCACTTCAGTTACTCATTCGAGAAGAAGAGGATGAAAGTGTAAATGAGACAGCGGGAAAAGGCTGGCGGACCTGCAGAAGTAGGTCAGCAGCGAGGAATAGCCGATCGCCAGAACGACGGCTGCGATTTATTAAAATAAAACACAAATAAATTCTTTAATATTAATTAAAAAATTTAAGAAAACATATTTTTTTTAATTAGTAATTTATTTTAAATTTTATTTTTATCTAAAATATTAATTTAATTTTTAAATTAATCAAATTAATTCATTAATTAAAAAAACCACTGTTAAGTGTTAAATCACTCCTCTTATTAATATCAAAAAATATATTTACGCATTATTTTAAACTAAAAGATATAATTGATTAATTTGAAAATTAAAAGATCTAAATATACATTAATATAAATTACAGGAATCAAATTACTATTAATCCTAAATTTTTTTAATTTAAATACAAATCACTTCATAATTAACATTTAATAAAAAATATATATAAATAATATTTCAATAAATACGAATTATTTCATAATAAAAAAGTTTATAAAAAATAAAACATAAAAATAATATTTAAATTTTTTATGATATATAAATAATTGTTTCTAATTTTTATAAATTTTAGAAAATATTAACCACTGAATATTGAATTAAAAAACATATTATTAAATGAGAATCAATCTTAAAAGAATACGCTGCAGGTTCATTTACTTCAACTTTTTCAATTTTGTAATGCGTGTCTGAAATTCTGAGATTAAAACGCGCACATGGATTGACTAAAAAAAATTAAAATAATTTTATTTCAGATTTTACATAAATTTTAATATTAAATAAATATTTTTAGATGAATAGCAATTGAATTTTTTCAAATTTTACTCTCATATGTGATTAGGTTCTTATACTATCTTAAAAAAGAAATGGAGAAGAGACCTCTAAGGTGTTTCCACAAATAATAATTAATAGCCTGTAGGCACAGACATTTTAGCACATTTTTTGGGGGTAAAGGAAACAGAATGCCTGAGTTCCTTCAAAGATGCATTTATACATTTGGTATCATTTCGCTGATAGTAGATGAGTTCCCCGAAAACGAATCACAGAGGATTCCAGCAAATGAAGTATCCTCGTGGAATTAGAGAATTCATGGCAAAGGCAAGGGGCCAGCTACTTCACTGAAAGCTCTACTAACCCCTCAAAAGAGAAAAGACATCGTCATAGGAGGTGGTAGAGGTAAAGACTAAAACAAAGAAACAACTTCTCCCGAATCATTTGTTCTCAAGCAGCAAAGTCTAGAGCTGGTGATTGTTGTAGGAGTGCCTAAAAAAAAAGCAGCAGAATGACCACTAGCAAACCCTTAATCGAAGAAGTTGAGGGTAGCTGGGAATGAGGAAAAAACAAATAATCCTCAGTTAAGGTTTTATTCGATAGGGGCATTGTTCTACCGTAGTTTCAGGGGCAGCCTGAAGCTAATCACATGAAATTAGAGTTGGAGTTCAGAGAGAATGACAAGGATTTGCATGCGAGCAAACATCCTCCCCAGCGACGTTAGCATGGCTATTAGTGTAAGTGAAAACCTCGGCGGCCTCTAATTTTTATCAGAACTTCGCCAACAGGGCTGTATCTATAAGTTCATTTCTTTCCTTTCCATCAGATTGTCTTCCAGGGTATGGTCCTTGTCCTGACTTTGCTTCCTCATTGCAGACATTGGCTCGCGTCCCCCTGATGTTTAATAGAACAAAAGCAGCAAAAGGATAGGTAAAACATCAAGCTAGGCTTCTTCAGCAAAGTTAAAAAGAGAATTGGCCGGAAGAGTGCTTATATTTGAATGTAAGCAACATATTTCTCTATGGAACCTTTATACATGAAGCAACCTCCATGTCACGAGGATATGTAGACTTCAAAAGGCAGTATAAGAACTTGAGAAAAGCCCTCATAATCAAGCAGTAACAGAAAAGAGCTGTTTGCTTGAGAACACAAAAGGATAACAATTAAAATTTCCAAGTATCGAAGACGGACCTTGAGTCACTAGGAAGCTTGTTGTGAGTATGACATCACCCCAAAAGTAGTGAAGAAACGTGCATCTAAAACATGAATTTGATTTTTTGAACCATGTTGTTGGGTTTAATACTCATGTCTAGTTTGATGAATAATACCGTTATCAATAGAAAATGTAGTAGACTTTATACGCACATAATCAAGAGCATAATCAAATGTAGTAGGCTTTATACTCATATTAATCAAGAGCATCAGCAGCACAGGTTTTTTTTTTTGTGAGAAGCGGAGAAATGCACTTTTGTTTTATCATCGAATACAAACAGCTCATCAAACAAATGCTTTAACAAATACAATAGAAGTAATGTGAGCATGGTCATCATTTGAAGTAACAAAGTAAGGAAACCTCAAATGTGTTGGAAATTGAACTTACACCCCAAGTATATGAACGGACTAACTCAGAAAGAACATGACTACGAGAAGAGCGAGTACAAGAAAAGAACACCCAATGATGTTTGCCTAACTCACAAGTAGCACGAGCAAAGCTAGAAAGAGACAAATGAACAAAAACAAGCTCATGTGTAAACAACTTGGTCTGCGAAGATGATAATAATGCTGTTGGCATAGCATGCATAAGTGGTATAAGGAGAAGGTAAAGATTCATATGCAAAAAGAGAAGGGATGATTATGACCAAGATGATTTAGATGACAATGCCACTAAATGCTCTCCCGTAGTCTTCAAGAGAGGAGGTAGAGAAAGTGGTCATATGACTTTTCACATGGGCTAGGAATGGATTGAGCTCACGTGACATATCTTCACATGGAATGATTGGGGGGTGATTGGACAACAGTGAAGATGATGAAGACGAGGGTGACAGAAAATAAAATGGGACAAATTGCACAGAAACCTTTTTTTTATCAGAATTTCATAGAAGATGGAAGAATTAACAGCTGAGAGTGAAGATCAAACTCAACAAACAAAAAACTCATTATGACAAGCATCATCTCCTGTAGGCAATCTTGAGGAGATCAAAATCACAAACCTGAGCTCATAGAGCTGGGCTCTAGACCTTGTAAATCTAATTATGGTGATAACCCAGAAAGCAAATACTCTGTAGTATCAAGAAACAATTCTTACTCTATGATATAAGCAACACTTATCTGCTGCACCGAAAACCTGATCACTTAGACCAGGTTCTATAAGCTTTTCAGATTGGTTCTGGAGTCAGTTCTCAGTTTTTTGGATTTGACATGTGGATACATTAATTGAACTGTCTACGTTTAATATTTGAAATTTTAAATTTATAGAGTATGTCAAAATAAGCACTAAAATTACCAACTGGTGTTGTGGATTGGCTTAAAAGTCAAAACAACCCTAAGCCAACTAATCCATTATAATTCAAGATGGCTGGCTTCTTGAGTAATATTTGATGGATGTATTTTTGATTCTGACCACCATTTCCCAGATCTTTGAGATTTTGACAGAATTTGCTTGATATTCGTTTTTAATTTCATTTTTGACTGTTTTTGCCATATTCTTTGAAGATTTTGAACCTACTTAAAGGAAAAAACGTGGGCAGCCATATTGTTCTTCCTCTCTTGAATATTTGCTGAAAAAATCTTCAAATTGGTTTATTCGAATAAGCTTTCAAAGATTTCTTGTGTATTTGGATCTTGTAATTGTGCTCAAGAAATAAGAGAGATCCTCTGTTTTTCATTTCTCACAACAAAATCAATTATGTGATAATATAACATTTTCTATTCTTTTATCTATTCCTCTCAGACTATATTTCTTTTTTTATTCTTGGAGGAATAGAGTGAAAGTGAAATTGTCTAAGTTCTAGACGATTGAGATCTAGAAAAGAGTAAAGTGGTAATGCGGAGGTGTAAGGAACGTTTTCCACTGCCTTAGTGTGAAAGGAGAACATGATTAGTGGATTGGGTTGAGTTACCTATGGGTCGTAATAAGCACAGAGAAGCGCCGAATCGCGTATATCATGTCTCATTTTCTTTATTGCTTTCACATTTTATTTCTTACTTGTTATTACTAACTTATTTTGGTTGTGTGAATAATTTTTAAACTCTCAAATCGTTTATTCACCACCCCTCTAAACTACCACTTCAATCCTACAGAGTTACACAAAAAAATATTGACTCCCCAGAGTTCTTTTCCCTACTCTTCTTCCAGATTTCATGGTTGAGTTCTTTTTCCTACTCTCCTTCCTTATGTTCCTCTTTCTCTCTTTCCCTTCCCTGTGCTCTTCTATGTCAATTCTTAGACTAAGGTTGTTACAATAAAAAATTACTATATTAATAAGAGTTAGTAGGAGTAAGTGCCAATTTAGATTAACATTTAAGGGGTTTGGCTTATCCGAAAAAAGTTGAAGAAGCTCCTTATAAGAAAAATAAAATTATTTCAAAAGAACTAGGAAGAAAATAAAATTAGTTTAGGGGATATTTCATTCAAAATTATCTTGATGTTATGTCATGCTACCAAGATATCATGACATATAGATGTCTTTTATTGAGTCACAATTTTATAACTTATTAAAAGATTATCTAAAAAATTTATCAAACTAAATAATTATTTTCTTTAGATAACATGACATGACATCAAGATAACATTGAACCAAATACCCCCTTAAAGACATATTTAGTAGCTATGCGATATAATATTTATGGATTAGAACTAAGCAGCAAGTGGGAGTAATTGCCAATTTGGATGAACAGATTTGATTATAAATTATCGAGGTTAAGCTACTTACGACGAGGATACCCCTATTGAACCCGTATATGGTCATGGCATGTCTTTACAATGCAAAAGAAAATATGTACCACAATCATCTAGTATCTTCATATTTTCAAATCACTGAAATATGATTCCACTAGTTTTAACCCTTTTTTTCCTTTTTATTTATTTTCTAATATCTAAATCTTTCACAAACATCAATGATTCACTCTACCGTTGTTGATATATTTTATAATACAATCATCTAATATTTTCATAATTACATCACAACCTTACATTGCCATTTTATAAACATTGAACTGTCAAATTTCAATAAAAAAATGATTGGTCAGTAATCATTTGATTTGATATAAAATTTACCTATGTGTGTACTAGTCGATCTTAAAGAAAATACAAACCTTTGGTAGTAATTAGTCCTATCTCGGGGCTACTTGAGCAGGCTAGTTTCTTGGATTGAGTGAGAACAATGCCATAAAGTCAGCAGATTTTGCAACTCAATCCTAGGGCAAGAATTCCTTGTGTGGGGTCAGTCGAGGAACAATATGACTGATGGGCTTCGATGCAGATAGCGATGTGGGCATAGTGCTGGGGTGAAGCTTGCGTGTTGAGGCATGCGGAGTTGGTCAGGCGATGCAGAGCTGGGAGTTGGCTCGCAGCCATGTGAATTCCATGAAGGATTAATGGTTCCCTTGAAATGGTGTCCGACTCAAGTTGAAATCATAGTATTATGCTGGCCTACAAAGCAGAAATGCATAAATAAGATAAGTATTGCAGAAATGAAGATGCTAAGATGGATGAACGGATATACGCGAAAGAAAAAGATGAGAAATGAGTATATCCCCGAGAAATTGGAATAACCTCAATTGAAGATAAGCTCAAAGACAGTGGACTTAGATGGTTTGAACATATAAATCATAGGCTGATAGAAGCTTCAATGAGAAAAATTAAATTATTAGATCTTGATCATATAAAAAGAGGAAGGGGAAAGTGCAAAAAGATATAACAAGAAATTATAAGGAATAACTTTATATATTTGGAGTTAAATGAAAATTTGTTATTTGATAGAGAGCAATGAAAATAAAGGATTCATATAACCGACCCTACTAGTAGGATAAAGGCTTGATTTGTTATTGTTATTGTACACAAAATATATGATTTGTCAAATTTTATAAACCTACTGCCCTACTAGTATCTCATATGAGAATTAGTATAGCAGAGATGTAAAAGCTCATATAGCTAAGTAGTCGGTCATAGAGGCATTATATGTGTGCATTATTTTACTATTGTTTTTAATAATGCAAAGATAATTCAAGATATATGATTGGTAACATAACCTAAATGAAGCCAAAGATCAATTGATAATGAAATTTATTTGGATTAACTAGAACCGAACATAACTTGGCAATTGAAAATTTGATTTCGCTACTACCTTTATATCCAATGTATAAATAATTTGTCATCTACCCTGGTCAGGTGAGCTTTAATGCACATTTTAAGAAGGAACTACGATTAGACATGCTGGATAGCGTCCAACTGATCGACACAGCAGAGGAGGAATTCGCCATCAAAATCCTTAAGAACGAGACAAACAAGATCACAACTACTGCTCAGCTAATTGATTTAGTAGCAGCCCACCCTCAATTGTGTCAGCAGAGGATAATTTTCTTTTGGATATATAATAATACTCTATTTGACAACTTCTAGTTTGATTTTGTGGTGACTAGTTCCTCTCTTTAATAAACTTACTATTCTTCAGAAGTACATATTCTGATGTCTCCAGAATTATTTAAAAGAGCATTTAAGAGGCATTTAGTTCAATATTATCTTAATATTATCTAAATATTTTGATATTTAAATATTATTTTTAAGACATAATTTCATAAAATTTTATAGATATCATTGAACTAAACTCATGGTTCAATGTTACTGTGATGTTATAGTTTTAAGAGTTTGATTATTTAATTTCATGATATTTTTAGATAATATTATAAAAAATTATAAAATTGACTCTAAAGTGATATTTATCACTATAATTATAACAAAGATAGAGTTATAATAGAAAAATAGATTAGAACACTGATATTTAGATAATATGAAAATCTAGATACACTACTAGATGACCTTTATAACAAGTATACGATAGCCTATACATTACTTCAAATTCCATCTGCATCGTGAAAATTGACAATTTATTAAAAGAGTTGTAAGTAGAAATGAAATTGAAAAAATAGTGTTCGCATGATTCAGTCATGAATTTTATTAATAAAAGCTTTTCAAACCTCCAAATTGTTGCAGTTTCGCCTATATTTCTTATCTTGCATAAAACCATTGATCATCTATCATTTTGAAGCTATATAAATCAAAAAGAAAGTAGATATTTTCGAATTTATTTTCAAAATAGGGAGTTTGAATATGCTGTGAAGTTGAATTCTTTTTAGGTTAAAGATGATGGTTGGATGTATAAAATTTTGCTTAAACTCTAATCTTGCTCCAAATGTGCATGATTTTAACTTTATTTGAACTTTCATAATTCAACTTCAACTTGAAACAAAGAAATTGATGTAGCACAAATTCTGCTCAATATTTAATATAAAACCAAACTTGATTCAAACACACAAAGCTAAACTGAAATAAGATTAATTCACTCAAACTTTACTCGTTTACAATCCCACATGAATAACATTAATATGATATCGAGGATTCATCTAACAAGAATTCTAAAAATGTTTGACAAGTGTACATGTGAACAACAAAATTAAAATAAAAAAAGGAATACAAAGGGATTCATGATGGCCATTAGTTTATACGCGAAATATATATATGTGCTATAATAATATTTATTAATCATTAATTCTCCGGGCTTTTCTTGACTAGTATTTGTAGTTTGGTCCGAAACTCAATTAATAATCACTGCAGCGATCGTGATGGAATTGAAAAGATGAAAATTCATATGATAACATTCTGATGAATTAAATTAACCATGTATAAGGATTCAATGAAACATATTAATAAAATAAATAAACGGAAGTCGATGTTACCTAAAAGTCAACACTTAACTTCCTGTCTATGCTGGAGAAACTTTGGAAGAAAGCCTTGAAATATTTATAAGCAATATCAACATCTTCTTTTCCGCAAATCTCCCGCACACTACAAACACATTAGAAGTCAATGCTATCTATGCATGACATGATCCCCACTTCAAGAATGAATAAGCACTAGGGTTCGTGAATCATTTGTTAAAAATAATAATCTTATTTAATGGACCTACATATTAATAAAACATAAATTTTATGCTAAGTGAGACAATAACTGGCAGCTGTTATAGTTCTTTGTCATTTACATCCCTATACATGTTTATGTGCATGAAAGATTGGTTTAATGCGAAGAAGCACAATCAGAAAAAAAATATGGTTTAACGAATTCAAAGACAATAGCTGTGAAGAAGAGAAATTTGTAAAACGAGTACATTGTAATTTTTCGAAGTGATGCATTCAAACTTTATTTTAACTATTGTAATCTTGAAGCTTGGAATAAAATAAATTTCTTTCCTTAAACTTTTTAATAATTATTTAAATTAAATTAAAAAAATAAAATACCACTCAAACGAATTCCTAAACTGGTTTAGAATCGGTAGGAATCGTCTGAACCGATTTGGTAGTTCTGATTCCACCCTGGGTTGTCGGAGCCCTAAAGTCCGAAAACGGTAACAACCGACTCACCCATATGAACTGATTGCTTGGCCTCAAAACAGCAGGTTCAGGCCAGAACTAATCTGGCCCAAGCCAATAAGCAGCCTTACAGGTATTATTATGAGAAAGTAAAATGAAATTAAATGATCATTAATGTGGTTTTCATCAACAAGTAATTGGGAGGACAAAATTCTCCCAATAGGACAAGGAACACAAAAAAGAAAAAAGAGAAAAGGAAGAACACAAGAATTTTAGCTTGAAAACTCAAATAGGGAAACTACGATGCCGCATGATGGCGATTTAAAAGAGAACACTAAGTGGAGGAGCTTAAAAAAAAATTCAGTGGAGATTATAACTACTTATATGTGCTACAAGCCTAGGATGGACCTCCAAGGTCCTGACAATCAATAGAAAGAGAATTCATTTTGAATGCTTGTAGCCGTTGTTGGAGACCTTCGCATTTAATCTAGAGTAATTATAAGCCATTGGAAAGTCGAAGAAAACTTTATGATTTTATTTCAATAATTGTCAATAGTAAAAAAATTAAAGAGATAATAGCTTGAGTAAGCATTGCGAGCCTTTTTCTTGAAAACATGTGGTAGTTGAAAAAATCGAAGCTCCTCGAAGAAATGCTTTGAGATGATGTTTGAAGAATTCAATGAAAGAAGTTGGATTAACTTCTCTATATATCATCGTACCACATACTTGTTCCCACATTGCCATTTGTTATGATCTTGTACTGTTATGTGTACAGACATAATTCAAATTAATAATTGTTATTAACAATTAGCAAGAGAATAAAAATAAATAAAGTTTAAAAAAAATATATAATTAAGATATAAAACGTGTTTGATTTAGTACGTCATGAATTCAACAATGTAGCAATCCTCAAATATATTGGAGAGATTGCTACCTTGTTGGATTCAAAGTCTTTTTCTTTCTTTTTTCTTTCTTTCATTTTTCATTAACATATATATAAGTCTAGAAGGACTTTAGCTGCTAGACTAGCATTACGTGGACTTAGGATCTATGCAATAGGTGAAAAATAGCTTGCTTTGCCATTATTGTATTATCGTTGTTTTGAGTTTTAGAAACCCAACCGTTCCTTTTGCAAACCTATGAGTAAAGATGCCAGTCTCGAAGAACATGGTGATCGAGAGAAAGGTAGTGATGGGGAATTCCTTTTTCAACCAAAGACCATGTACTAAAGAAATTCAGTCCTTCCAAGGCAAGGGTCTTTAAGCAAGAAAATTACAATGGAAAATTTGGAAAGCCAACGATAAAGAAGAGATTAGTAAGGTTTTTTTCCTAGATTTGCAAAGAGCTAGTTTCTCTGAATGATAGAACTGCCTTTGAAGGAGCTTTGTCTTCGCCCAAGTTCAAAGGAAAAAGGACAACTTCTACGGCATGTTTGGTTGATAGCGGAATTCCGAAAAAGCCCTTCTTAAAACATGCCTGCCAAACGACTGGGAAAGCCGAATACACCCAGCGTCGCGAGGAATTGTCATCTCAGCTACAGAGCGGCTGAAAGAAGCAGCGGCTTTTCTCCTCTCCGTCTTCTGATGGATTTCCACCTTTACCTTGCGAAAATTTCGCTCTACCTCTTCTCCTTCCTCCATCTCGCCAGTGGTGCCGCAAGGTTCGCAAATCTTCCTACGCAAGGTGAGTAATCACTGCGATGCCCTATCGTGTTTGCTCTGCTAGTTCCTTGTTTTTGAATCCATGAGGAGCATTTCGTTTGCCCGACATTGACGAACATGTGGTTAGATTTCTGCGGTTCCTTTCTTGTTCGCCCTGTACATTTTCGAGTAAATTTCTGCTTTCTTCGGTTCTTTCTCCGATTTCATTTCAGAGATCTTGCGGTGGTTTCTTATCTTTGAAGCCATGAAGCCTTTTTGGTTGCCGTTCAATGATGAGGTTGTGGCTAGATTTCTGTTGGCTCCTTCTTTGCTCTGTATATCTTGGAATAAATTTTCGCTGTGCCCGGTTTCTTCCTTCGATTTCAGTTTTTGCCTGTTCTGCTTGTTTCTTGCCTTCTGAAGCCATGAAACAAGTTTAAGCCGCCTGAGAATGTTGAGTTTGTGGTTAGTTTTTAGCTGGTAACTTCTTCTTTGCTCTGTAGATTTTGGATTAATTTTCCACTGTGTCCAGTTTCTTCTTTCGTTTTTTTTTTTTTTTTGGTGTTGTTCTGCTGGTTTCTTCCTTATGAGGCCATGAAGCAGTTTAGGTCGCCGGTCAATGATGTTGTTACATTTTTCCTGGTTCCGTCTTGTTTGCTCTGTAGTTGTTCGAGTACATTTCCGCTTTCTCCAGCACTGTAAACTGCAGTGCCCAGTTGAGGCCAACTGAATCGAAATCGCTTTCCCCTAGGCTGCTTTGCTTCAAATGTTTTACAAACGCAACAAAATATTCTTTTCATCTTTGGGTGTCAATCCTTGATCGAATGCATGTTGTATTGTTCAAATGAGATCTTCCACCGTAATTTACCAGCCGACATGACATCCAAATATCCTATTCACCTCAAATGCTTCATTTTGTATCAGTTGTTCTGCCACCTTATTTGATAATGTAGCCATAGGATAATTGTTGTTTGGTCTGTATATTTTCCAGAGCAAAGAAAACAATACTTGTTTCGGCATGTTTTGCTGATTATCTAAGCAGCCTGATTAATTTACTGCTATACCCTTACCATGTGTGTGACAATGATGGGTTTGCGGTCAGGGTTTGCCCCAGTTTCTTTGTGTTTGCTCTGTACATTATCTATCATGTGAAAGATGGCATGTCTCTGACCTTTCGCCCCATTTTACTCAGCACACACAATAAGCTTTCACTTGTCTGATGCTTGCTGGTAGATCCTGGTAGATCCTCTAGTCCGAAGCATTGTGGTTGTGTTTCCTGGTTATTTCCTAGATTTCGATTTCACGATTATTAGCATTTGCTTCAACAGTTTCGTAGAAGCTTCATTGATTTCTGGGTGATTACGTACTATGTTCTTGTGCAGTTTGAAAAGAAAAAAAAAGTTCATTCATGTTTGTCAATGTTGGGATTCTTTCTTACGTACATATCAGTTTTCTGATTTGACGCTAAAGAAAACTTAGTTAACGATGATGAACATTTTCCTTAAATTAGTTATCCTGGATGCCTCCTCATTGGCTCAGTGGATTTTGTATTACGATAATACCTCTGATCTGTTGTTGTTTGGTAACTCATTTGGTAAGATCAGATTTTCCTTGTTTTGATGCCATGAAGTGCAACTAGTTAAAGGATGTTGTGTTGGCTGATTTCCGTTTGCCTTTCATGCCTTCTACCTATACTTCGGTTTGACCATGACGAGCTTTTGGCTCTGGTCGCATTCTAGGATGTGCTACCTCTGACTTGTGATTGTCCTGGGAGTTGAAAGCCATAAGCCGAAATCTTACTGAAATGGAAACTTTTCTTCCCCTTCTCGTGCCATAACACCCACTATGTCAACATTACCCGANGGACTAAGTTATTTGGTATTACAGTTGTACAATAATTACGTATAGTAATTATATGCTGACATTAAAAATAATTATTGCTAAAACCCC
>JAEMOT010002397.1:480393-560635 GCA_019297695.1 Apostasia ramifera | reverse complement strand
GGGGTTAGGTGAAGTTGATTGTGACAGGCGTTACCTCGTACCCTCGTGCCCGAGGTTACGAAGTTTAATCCTAGGTCGTCGTGGACGATGGTAGGTTGAACCGTCGTGCCCGATGTTTGACCTGGGTCAAGAATCCTGCAAAACTGGAAGCTGAGTCAGCAAATCAAATCAATCAAGTACAAACCTGACAGGCGCCACGTGTTCGGCTAGGATGCAGCGCAGGAACCAAGTGTTAACAAGTAGTAAGTACGAAAATTATAATAATTAATATATGGATAATAGTGTTAAAATTGAGAAAATATGAAGCACAAGTTGTATATTAGTAAGCATTGACTTTAAAATACTAAATATTAGCAACATAGCTCTAAATATGTTGTCATTATATTTTTTTAAGGATAAATAATATATGGGTCTCTCTTGTTTGTGCTTATATACATATAAGTTTATGTAGTTTTTAAATTAAATAAATTAGTCCACTAAGTTGAGTAAAAATGCAGTTGAGTTAATTTTGCAACTAACATTATTTTTGTAGCAAAACAAAATCTATTTTCATTACTGTTTTGGTAGTGATAATTCTCTGATGACACTCCTACTGTTTAAATAACTATTTTTATAGTTTTTTTTGTTATGAGTAGTCTTCATTAAATAAAGACCCTACACTTTCAGTCAAAAATTTAAAAATTAAAGGAACTTATATGCACGTATATAATGATAAAACAAAAGAGTTCAAAATATTATTTATCCTTTTTCAAAATAATATACAACCCATATTAACAATTTTATATTTATACGTAGCACAATTATATTTATACTTCAACATTACATCTCTGTCTGAGCCAATTTTTTTAGGCAATTGTGTGTGAGCTAGCAATGTCATTCACTGGCCACTTAAAATATAAGGTAGTGCGTTGCTCGAACTTAATAATTTCTTTATTTACGAAGCTACAAAATATTTATCGTAACTTTAAATAAAATCAAATCTAGATTATGTTTGATAACCATTAAAAAAAAGATAAATTAATATTTTAAATTTATCATAAATTTTAGTAATTTTATTTTACATCAAACATAAATTTTAACAATAAGGCCCTGTTTGGTGCAAGGACCAAAACAGACCAAAATAGTACTAGTTTAAAAAATAATAANTGATTTAAAAAATTTATTTATTATTATTATTATTATTTTTTAAATTAGTACTATTTTAGTCTTGTTTTGGTCCTCGCGCCAAACAGGGTCTAAAAATCAAATTTATTTTACATAAACATAAATTTCAACAGTAAAATTAATTTTATTTCACATCTTAATAAAATTTTTTATTAATTTTATAAAATAAAATATTTTTTTATTTAAAATAATTCTCAATTAAATAATATTCTAATGTTTTAAACAAGACTAGAGCAATTGAACCAGAACTCGAATGGAATAAAATGGAACGTAAAATTACCACTAGCAGACATATTCGTGATTGGTGGCGATGGACTTTTTCCAATCATTTCGGAATAATTCGGCGGTCAGACATTGGGGCTGGCGGTGGGTCCCGAAGGGATGGGGGGACCGTCTCGATCAGATGTTACGTAACGCACACAAAACAGCAATTGTAGGCCCAGGAGCATGAACTCTCTCTCCCCCATACATGCATATTCTAGGCTTTATTCAACTCAAATTCTACTTGACTTTCTTTTGGATAACAATCAGATCATTATAATTTAAACTCAACTTGACATTTGTCTTGTATCAAAAAAAAAAAAATTGATATTTATCGGTCTATAACTTTGTAAATATTACGTATTATTATATTATTAAAACAATAAATATAAATATTTTATGAGAAATTAAATTATTTATGTATATACACACACGTAGTATTCATCACAACTTACTCGAATTCTATTCTTTTACAGCACTATGATTGGCTGGACTAAGGAGAAACACTCAAAATTCTCTTAAAAATTATTTAAAATCATGAGCCAGTTCGAAGACTATTTCAACTTAAATTTAAATTGTTAGATGCAAGTTTTAAATTAAATGTGAATAATCTCAAAAAATTAGTAATCGTAATGAACACATTTCAAAATATACTTTACTTATAGTAGGTAGAAATAAAAGTAATATAGCTTATTGATTTAAATATCAGCTTACTAAGGCAGGCTCTCCCTTGGGCCAAAAGCTGGTTTTATTTTTTATCATCTCAAACTATGTCATCATATATGTAAAAATGAAACTCTTTTCTAACATTAAAGTTCTATTTACTTATAAAATTTAAGTTAATAAAATTAAAAATTATAAATAATATAAAATAAAATTAATTATTATATTAAAATATATGAAAAGTATAATATAAATTAATTTTTATTTTAATAGTGTATATAAAATGTGAAATAAAATTATTTTTAATATTAAATTTTATATATAATGTAATATATTAATTTAACCCAACTTTTAAAACCACCCTTTCCTTACTTTCTAAGATAACCCCTCCAACAAATTATGAGTAGCCATAAATTCTTAATAATATATTTAATAATCATAAGATTTTAAATTTCAAAAAAATAAAAAAAAAAATGAAGAACTTAGAATATCGAGATTTCAGGGCCACATCCAATTCAAATTTGAGATGAATCTGAACTGGAATTTCCAATTAAGTTATTTGGTTTTGAGCAAACTTGAGTTCAAAATTTTTTATTTCAAATCAAGTTTAAATTACTGCACAAGATAGAACAGAAAAACAAAAACTTTTCAAAGAGATCCGACAAAATTGGTACAATATATAGAAGATTAGCACGACTCCTGCACAAGAATGACATGCATAAGTCAAGAAATCGAATAGAACAGCAAACAGAAAGCAGTCCTCCGGCATCTCTCAACCATGTTTACACACATACACACACACTCATAGCTACGTACAGTGATCTCTATAAGAAAAATTGATTAATATAAATAAATAAATAAAGAATAAAGTCCATAGAGTATAAAATTTCATGATAAAATGACAGACAAATGATCATTAGATGCAATGCTAATTGTACGGTCTAGGGGTAAACTCTTGCACATTGTGGAGCAGATAAGAGTTCACATGGGAAATAAATGCAATACCGAACTGTTATCCGACTGCAAAGATACTGCAACTTTACGAGTATAGGCTGCCACTTCGAACAAATAGCTAGTGAATGACAGGTTTGAGAGGATGCGCCCTCAGTTTTGACAGATCCAAATTCGCATCGAGTTCTTCATCGAGTTCTCCGACGACGCTTCTGCGTGGGGTAACAAATATGAGCTCAGATTCACGCAGAGATCATCAAACATACGGATCTCAAGTGAAACAAAACTTACATGTTATCGCCTCTGATAATGTACAAGCCCAGAACAAGCTGTTGGACACCTTCCTGAGATAAGAGGAAAAAAGACAAATTTCACAAACATTTTTTATATGGTTTTTTTTTTTTGAAATTTGACCTACACAACATCAATGAATATCATGATGTTTAATGATGATCTCATACATTTGACTTGGAGGGTGTGGGTGTTTGTTTTAAAGTTACCTAGATATTTGCATAATCTAAATTTTTAATGCTATTTAGATATCTATACAATCTCTAGATTGTTATTTATTTAATTAAATGTCATTATATTAAAAAAAATGACAATAGAAAATCAAGTCAATTCCATTTTCCTCTATTATAATTAGGGTGATACTTAGATGTCATCTGATTTTGAGCAACATCTAGATATCATTTTAGAGTAGTAATCTTGTAAATTTTTCTAACAATGTAAACAAGCCATTAATCTCTTCAAATAATATGACATAACACACGATAACATTCAACCAAAATACCACCTTAGACAACATCAACGAATAAGCTAAATGGATTGGGTAGTCCATTTTAAACACAAGTTCAAAACTAACGTTTCCTGAGTTAGATCTCTCTCCATCTGAGACAGAGAGAAAAGATAGGAGAGGGGAACTGCCCTCCCTCTTCTCCTCCCCCCTATGAGCTAGTTTGGCTAGACTAGGCTAGCCTTGATGATAGGTTACATTATCCATTGCACACAAAATAACTTGTGATCAATTAAATAGTTTTCACTTTTCTATTCAGCTCTATGTAAAACAATATTCTCTATGACTATAACTAATTTGATATCACATTTTATTACAATGAAAATTTGTTCAAATAAAAACATAAAAGTTCTTAAATAGAAATCATTTAAAAGAACCAAAAGAAAATAAGTAAAAAATCTCATAAATCTATATGAACTCAAAGTTTAAGGGAATCGTCCAAGTAAAACAATTTAAATGACATAACCATCCGAAGAAACTATCGTAACTCATGAAGTCTGAAAAATTTACCCTAAAATAGGTTATAAATATATAAACATCTAAAAATAATAATAATGGTGCCAACTACATTCATTTTAATTTTAAGAGACAATAAAAGCAATGAAACCCTCCAAGCAATGCCAATGTACTTCCTATTTTGCATATTGCAAATATATATAGCCTTTTTTTTTCACATTTGCTGCCATGGATACAACCAAATCAATAACTAACTGAGACGTTTCAAAAATATTTTGTAAAGAAAAATATTTACAATTTATAAAATGAAACTAGAAGGGAAAGACTAGGCCCTTCCAACTGAGGGTGTCTAC
The DNA here is from genome assembly GCA_019297695.1 of Apostasia ramifera. Classification (NCBI taxonomy): domain Eukaryota; kingdom Viridiplantae; phylum Streptophyta; class Magnoliopsida; order Asparagales; family Orchidaceae; genus Apostasia; species Apostasia ramifera. The sequence continues at coordinate 555,991 of JAEMOT010002397.1, read as the reverse complement.
AATCCCCAAAAGAAACCAACAACAACAACAACAACCACCACCAACTCTTAATTCTACTAAGTGGGGTCGGCTACATGTATCTTTTATTTTCATTACGCTCTATCATAAAAATAAAATACTTGCAATTTAAAAGGATTAGTTCTTTTGAATATCAAGAGTTTAGAGAAAGAAATGAAGATCTACATTTGATTTTCATCGATTTAAAAAAAAACTTATGATAAAATCCGAAGATAAATGCTTTGAAGAGTTTTAAAAAAGAAAGAAATTTGTATGACTTTTATTTAAGTTATTAAAATGGTATATAAAGTTGTTTATGCTTTGACAAAAGAGATTTGACTAGGAATTTCCTATTATAGTTGAGTCAGACTAAAGTATAAGTTTAAGTATATATTTCTCTGCATTGGCTATGAATATAACCACCAAGCCTTTATCCCACTAGGTGGGATAAGGTATATGCATTTAGTAGATATTTTTTTTGTTTATAAAACTAGAAAAAAAAGTTAAAACAAAATTCGAGTTATAGAAGAACACCTTAAAATTTAAAATTTTTCATCTTATTAGATCTAAAGTTGAAGCATTTGTATTAGGAAAATGACAATTGATAATTAAGTTATCAAAAAAAGTGAATGGTTTAAATACCTTAAATCAATCATACAAACTGACTGTGAAATAAATTACGATGTTATTAATAGAATCCAAGAAAAATAAATTAAGTTATCAGAACTGCTTGATTAAATATTTCAAGTATTTTGCGAGATCTTGTGGTAATGTCTGCTATTGGAACTGCTTGATTTACTCACCCGTGTAACCTGAACATTATTATGTGATTAAATTATTATTGGGTACTATTTTATTGTAAGAATACCCTTTGCTGCATACCTTGACTCTGATTTATTGAGATGAAGTTATCTTAAATTAGTTGGCAAATTAATTAGCTATTATTTGACTTTATTTCTAAATATTTAAAATCGATTTACTTCTTGAACTTATAATTTCTTAATTATTACATAATTATCAACAACAAATATTCTGGAACAATTTTATGATCATCTGTTAAAATTATTTACTAATCTCTAATTAAGATTACATTACGAATATTATCTCGCATCACCAAATGCTAGAGAAGCACGGGAAGAACTTGGAATTTTTTTCCAAGGAATTTCAAGAAGGCGACAGACAAAAGCAGTAAGGTTGACACTGCCAAAGATGCTCAAGTTATGTTGGATAGCTCTTAGCAGGAAGACCACTCTCTCGTGGAAATGCTAAAGGAGAGCGAGGTGGACACGTCATCAAAGGGGACATAGAACCTAGAGAGTTCATGATAAAGCTCCAAATCAAAAATGAATTGAAAGAAAAAATGAATTGAAAGAAAAAATGAATTGAAAAGCAACAGTCTGAGTTTCTATAACATCTAGTGTGACGTATAAAAAGACCATGTTATACACACATGCATACTAGATTGATCGGTAAGATATATCGTCTATATTTTAAATGTTATATATTTCAAATACAGAAGAAAAGTACGAGATCATAACAGAAATTTTGTAGTTATAGCATAAACTTGGACGTGGCATTGTTATGCAAATAAAATATGTACAATAACCAGCTTTATCCTATAGTTCCTAGGTAGCATGTAAGTGCATGCAGTTAGTTTCACAATTACAGTTAGATATGGGGCCAAGGTAAAAGCAGAAAGAATTCACTATGAATATCACTTGCCACATAAATGAGGAAGGTCTTGCTCATTTAAAAGTATATTTGCTTACCTCTAACCCAAAGTTTTCAAAAAAAAGTGAAAAAAATAAAATTTATTTAAATTTCACACAAGTTCCCAAAAAAGGATAACCAGTTGACTTACTATAACTAGGTTAAAGTTATACCCAAATTATGCTCATTTACAAGTACAAGAAAATCATGAGAATAGAATATGATGTAATGTAAAGTTATACATAAATATTATCTTCACGATATAGTAGCAGGAAATAAACAACTATCTAAATAATTGGACTCGGCATCCACCATTACTTCAAAAAGGTCTGCTGGCTATTAAATACCTAAGATCTTTACCAAAAAATATTTTTCTTAATGCTCAGGAACAAAGGAGAGACTACAATCGAAAAAACAGATTCATGTAGACAACCCTACTAAGTGGGATTTAAGGCTTGATTGCTGTTTTTGCTGCTGCTCAGGAATAAAAGAAATAAGCTATTCACAAAAGAATCTCATGATATACTGCAACAATTCGAACCATTGCAATGGAAAATAAAGCCAGAAGACGAACCTTGGTGGAGTAAACCCGCTCATGGGATTCATCAAGTATGATGTTTGTTGCCTGATCAAAGCCTTTCAAGATTCCCTATAACAGGCATATGCCAGTAAATTAAGTGGATTTAAACAGTTAAAATCAAGATAAAATTAAGCAAAGATAAATTTATGAACGGTTGTAACAATCTTTTAAAGTTGCTTAAAAAATGGACAATTCATTTTTCTGGAAGTGTCATAAAAAATAGGAGCTTTAATTCATACGCATCAACATATTATTTCACTTACTATAACCATGTCTTTATTTCATTATCATCCAAACCAACTTTTGACCTTTCCTGAGACGCCATTATGGTTACTTCTAATTAATTTATTGTCAAATGTTCCAGGTTTCATTAGTTCTTTCTCATGCTCATGAGAACAGCAGTTCAAGATGCTGAGGGATTTACAAAATCCATGGAACCCTACTGCCATTGCTCAATGTAGAAGCAAAACTAAAGTGGCAGCAGAAGGATCGACAAACTCAAAAGCGTGTAAAACAAAGTAACAAACAGAGAAGTAACAAAAAAACATAACACACAAAGATTTATGTGGAAGCCCTTTACAAAAAACTACAGAGAAAGAGAGAAGGGATTCATCACTTCAACAAAGCAGTAAATAAGGATCACAATGCAAGGAGGCCGAACAAACTAGCAACACTGTTTCACAACTCAAGTTTCTTTTTTATAATGAGAAAACACTGTTTCACAACTCAAGTTTCTTTTTTATAATGAGAAGATTGAATGAGAACGGTAACAAAATTATAATGACATTCCTACAATACTCTTAAATGTGTTAAGACTGTTATGCTTTGCGTGTGATCTGATGCCAAATAGTTGTGCTTTAACGCATGATCTTCACTTTTGTCACCTATGGCTCCCCCCCAAAAAAAACAAATCTCTTCGTCTTCCATCTTCTTATTGTACTGCAAACAATTGAATGACAATGTACTTCTGACACCAACTTGTGTGAAAGAACCTCATCAGAGAAACAAGAGAACACATAAAAAGAAGATTTAGATAGAGTTTGTCGACCAACTTCAGAAGTTCGACCGAGCTTATGATGCGGGCACGTATATGATTTAACTTGCACATATGATAACGTCATCTATTTTAGAGGAATTAGATTATTTTAAGCTTTATTTATTTCATATTTGGAAAATGATCATGCTTATGTGGTATGCCTCCATTGGTGATTCTATATATTGCAATAAGAACTTCAAGTTTTATGGGAAGACAAAGTTATGAAAATCAAGTAGTGGGCAATTCTGTAATGTTTTGGTTTGCATGGACCTATTTTGAATGCAAAATTTAATGCTAAAAGAGCTGAAATAAACTCTTCGGGCCCTTCTTAAAAGTGCTTGCAAATACGGGACTAAAAATTTATTTTCTCTTGCACTTTTCTATTTTGGCATGGAAATGGTAGTGGGTTGGTAGGTAATTATAGAAAAATGACAAGGGCATATAGGTCTTTTCTTTTCCAAGAATGTTGCCCTAAACCTTGCGCCACCAGCTTCTTCTAATGGACGTGGCAGATTTGGACCTTTAAATCTTCATCACTTGACTTATGCTCCCTCTTAATCTAATAAATCTCAATGATCCTGCCGATTCAACTAAGTAAAGGTCATCTTAGTACATTATTTTCCAACCATTTAACGGATCTAACGACTTAGATTTCTCTAGTTCATTATGGAGGTTAACATCAAGTATTTAGAGGTTAAATTATAAATTTTGATGAGACTTTGGAGAACATTTTCACAGAGATTTTCATTAGAGATGTTGCTAACCATTGGAGGGGATCCAACCTAGCACACGACAAGGAAGGGGGGATCAAATTCATCGCTCATTCAGCTTTGAGGCATGATTGCGAGGTGGGGCGTATGGTTTGAGCCTATTATCTTATCTTATTTTTGTTTTATCTTTCTTCATTTACCTCCGTATTTTTTCCCAAGTTCAAACTATTTATTTTCTTTCTCCATTTCATCTTTATTTAAGGGCTAGACATATATTAATATCTTAGATCTTTATTATCCATATTTTTCAAAATTCCATCTATATATTTCTAAAATTTGATATATTATATGGGAATATTTCTTATTCATTATTAATTCATTACATACATTGATGATCTTTAATTAGAGCATGTTTGTTCTAATACTTAAACATTATTGAAATTTTCTCTTTTCGTGCAATAGTTTCTTATTTATGTTTTTTTCATTATGATAGATCTCTTCACATGCTTATGAGCAATTGTGTGTTAATACGTGAATGTCAAAATCTTATAGTTTCGAGAACTTTATAGATATTTTTGTGGAGATCCTTGTTGCATTCATCACACGTTACATATACAGGATCCTTCATTTTGTGCCAACATCAATTTAGGAGTACGATCAAGTTCTCAATAAAGCTTCTCAAATAAAGTATTATTGAATAAAGTATATTGAAGAAATCCCCCACTAAGGAGACTTGAAGTCATAATCATAAAATTTCTATCTTAAATAGCAATTCAACTTTGAAGGCAGAAAAAAAGAAAGGGGTAATTCCACTTAGGCCCCTGAGGTTTACTCGACTTGCCACGCAGGTCTACCATTTTGAAAACATATCAGACAGGTCCTCAAAACTTACTGTATAGGCCATTATGGTCCTTAGTATTTATAAAAAGCTTTTAATAAGGTTCAATTAAACATCTTCCGTTAAACATTCTGTTAAATCATTGACCGTCAAAATTTTAATTAAGAAGTCGTAAATTTTTTTAATGTGAAATTACAATTGTACTCCAGGTCTTTATTTTATATTAAANATCCAAGTCCATTTGGACTAGGTTACATCACCTCAACTTGTCCTAAAGCAAACCTTATGTTTCCGCTAGCGTCTGAAGAATCTCGTTAGACAAATTCAAATGGAACAAATGTTCTAGCATCCATGTGACAATACCGAAGAATCTCGTTAGACAAATTCACGTGGATCTGTGAAAGTGCCTTTTGATTCATTCCCTCAATACAGTCATGAATGCAAGTCATTTATCCTTGCCAAGCAAGGTATCATCCAAGTCCATTTGGACTAGGTTACATCACCTCAACTTGTCCTAAAGCAAACCTTATGTTTCTCGTACACTTCTCGATGTAGTACTTTACCCAAGCATAGGCTTTGATACCACTTATTGAAGGGATTTGTATGAAAGCGACAAAAACCTATTGCCTCTGTTGGATGTGGAGCAAGACTAAAGTGGTATTGTTGAAAGAGGAAGGATCAACAAGCAACACCTCTTCACATTTATCAATCTCATTATTTCGCCACTCCTTTAATTAGACATTAGTGCATTTCAAGATTTTTCAAACACCTCTTTTTTTAGTATGAGTTGGTCATACAATTTGTAATGTTCTAACAATCATGCTTCTTTAATTATTAATCACAAAATTGTCTTGCCTTATTAGTAGCAGCATTGGCGTGCATTTAATATCTTATGATATCTCACATTTTCATTATAGTTTTTTGTATACTTAAATATTAGAAAAGCTATCCAAGTTGAGAATTTCATAGTTGTATATGTATCCAATTTTATATTGTGTGAATATGCTTTGCAGTGTGTAAGGTGTGTTACAGAGATCAATAACTACTTTAGATGAATTAGAAAAAAAACTTAGAGTAATAATAGTACATATATAGAGCTTTGCTTTCTTTCATTCGGGTAAGAGAATCCATAGCAAGTTTCTTCCTCGTCCCAGTTCTTCACATCCGAACAAAATCTTTTTCAACTTGAAAGCTTCTGAATGCTTTGCAGATTCTTTGAGTGTTCTAGTGTCTATTATATTTTAGTTTGAGTTTCTAATTTATTCAAAAAAAAAATACTAATACGCCTTTATTGTTCACCTATAATTACACTTTGGTTCACGTTTTTTAAAATCTCACTTAAATCCCTAATTAAAACTATATAAACCTATTAGGTCACTATTTTACTTTTCTTTTTAGGTCCTTATTTTAAATACTAGACATAATAACACACAAGAATTTATATGGAAACCCTTTTGAAAAAATAACAAAGAGAGAGAAGGGCTTCACAATTTTAGCAAAGTAGTATAGAAAGAACAATACCAATGTGGAGGATGGGCCAGTAATCAGACTTAAGCCCCTCTTTTATGATAAAAGAACAAAAAGAGATTGATGACAAAATTATAATGTGACATTTCCACAATACCCCTACACATGCAAGTGATTATGCTTTTCGTACAATTTCTGGGCCAAATAATTGCAATTTAATGCACGATCTCCACTTTTATTGTCTAGTAAAAGCCACAAGTAAACTCAAAGGCCCCGTTTGTCTAGAAGTTTAAAATTAACCTGGTTTAATTTTAACCACGCATATCACATCACACATAAAATTTAATAATAAAAATTAAATTTATTTCACATCCTACACATATTACTAAAATAATAACTAACTTATATCACATCCCTCACATATTCCAACATAATAACTAACTTTATATCACATCCCTCACATATTCCAACATAATAACTAACTTTATTTCACATCATTCACAACTTTCAATAAAAAAATATCTCTATCCAAATTTAATTTTAACCTTCTTAAATTTAACCTTACAAACAAACACACCCAAAGAGATGATGTCTAAACAAGAACCATGAACGAGGAGATCTTCAATAAATGGTGTCTTCAAACGAGGACAATCTTCAAACGAGAACAGTCTCCTTGAAAGATTTTTTTGAAAAGCTTCTCAAAAATATCTCTCATCTTCCATCTTATCGTCAATTGAATGTGCCTATACTTCTAACACTAACTTGTCTTAGAGAACTTCGCCAAAGAAAAAGGAGACACATGAAAAGAAGACAAAGTTTAGAAGTTCAACCAAATTTGGGAGCATCTCATGTTCAATCAATTTGGTTGCCAAGACAAACTTTCAAAGAAGTTATACCATCAACCACATCTTTGTCGATGCAATCATCAAAGAATCTGACCTCGGTTGCTATCTCAAACATACCTACTTGAAGAAAATATTATTGGAGAATTCAAGTCACAACCATATCACTAAAAACAAGCCACAATTGCTAGCAAGAAGTAAAAGCAAAAAACGCAACACCATAATTTGTTTGATGAAGTTTAGAAAAGAAAGATGGAAAAGTCGCATATATTGATAAACGATTGTACGCCATCTGCAAATGCAAAAAAGGGGAGATTGTACCCTAAACCAAATTTCCCATGTTAAAAATTTGGTTGTTGGTTGTAAATGAATAGTTGAATATTAGTTTTATATGTATCCTATATGGTTGAGACCAAAAATGAAAATAAGATTGCCAACAAATCACAGGATGACATTTCCATTTTTTGTAATATGGAGAAAATTTGGTGGTATATAAGCGATACAGAATATAAAGTTGTGAGATACAATTAAATATGTTTATATGTTATATGCAAAATAATGACATCAGTGCTCACCACAATATTGCGCCCATCATTTGTTATAACTGATATTGTCTCTGCAAATGCAAAAATAAAGATTCAAGAAAAAGAATAAGAGCAAACCACTGACTTGAGATTTTCTCTTAGGAAAATTCATGATGCATTTAACACAGGCACAAAGCACAGAAGTCAAAATTCTATGCAACTTCAAAGATATATATGGAAGAAATTTATCAGGGAACTTACGGTCCACAAGTGACTCGAGGCCTGGAACAGTTGACATTGGAAATCTAATAACTCGGACGATTGCAAGCGCTATGCAGAATACTTCTTACAATTTCACCCTGGAAAACATTGCAGTATGATGGACATGATACAAATATAAGAAATTTGCAGTATGATGCACCAGCTTTAACCTAAATTTGAGTAGAAATCATGAATGATGCAAAATGGAGCAGTTCATAATATGAAGATCAATAATCTTTGCATTTTGCTGAATCAAGTATATAATTTCACAAAATGATTGTCCGCAAAGTTTCCATAATCACTCCAAAACCAGCAAAACTAATCAAAAGACAAAGAGCACGACAAAAGCTGCTAGTAAGAATAAATAAGGAAGCAAATAATAAAACTTGGATGGGATCAGAGACTTCCAGAGCTTTTGGAACAAAGTCTTTGATGTAGAACGTATAAGGAGAAAGAGAAGAATGAGTAGAAGGGGAAAAAATCAACTAAAGTCCTCAATTACAATGATTGGAGATTAAAAAAAAAATGATAGGAGATTAATTTATAGCCAATTTGCCTCAACTAAACTAAAAAAATTATAGGCTAATACAACAACCACAACCTAGCCTTTATCCCATTAAGTGGGTTCAACTACATGAATCCTTTATTTCCATTGCACTCTATCAAATAATAAATCCTTATTCAGGTCCAAGTATGTAAGATTATTCCTTATAAGATAATAATAATGAAAAAATAAATTCTTACTGCCTATGCATTTAAGTGAAATTATTTTTAAATTTATTAATTTAATTTTAAATATATAATATTTAAAATTTAAATAAACTATCGTCATTTACATAAATGTACTAAGAACATTGAATAAACCAAAAGGCATAACTATTCAAATAAACCAACCCGAGTCTTTAAATTTGTCATCCATTCATCACCAAGTCTAATCTTAATTTGATGATATCCACTTCTAAGATCACTCTAAAAATACCAACTGGATCTAGCAAGCATATACCTCATATTCAAAATGTATGGTGATTCTATTAATACCTCTACTATTAATACACATTCTTCAATAGTAATCATTCTTTAGAGTCAAAAGAATAAGAACAGCACAAAAACTCAAACAATGTCTCACAATTCTAAATCAATTAGGGGGCTACAGAATGACCCATTAAGGCCATAGGTTTCCTCGTCCGAGCATGTTTCAATGAATCAGAAAAGAACACGAAGTTAAATCGTAGGCACGTCTTTCTTGATCGACTTGATGTAGCCAATTTTCATTGACTGGCTTTGCCAAGTTATGGAATCAAGAATTTCCTACTTGTGAACATTAAGGATCACCATACTCAACTCTTTGAGTTTGCGAGATTGTGTATCTAAGGACATGATAGCCTGCCATAAAGGGGTAAGCGTCACAAGTCTTATTAAGACCTTCAACTAAAGTCAGTGGTACTATGAATTTAGACATTATGGGGGGGTTTCTATCAGCAAAGCGAAGGCATGAAATCTTGTTGTCGATAATTTGAGTTATGATGACATATTTAAAGGCAGTAGAGCCTATCATTGAGATTTAAGAATAGTCACATGATCAGAGGCACGAGAACCAGTCATCGGGTTGAAACCATTAACCACATATCTATAGACACAAAAGCCTGCCATTAAGGCATTTGAGTTGTGACAATGTAACAAAAGAACAAAAGCCTACTATTGTGGGATTTAGATCGTGATGACATATTTATGGCATAAAAGCCTATCATCAAAGTCAGAGACCACTAGCAGCATATTCGGAGGCATAAGAGCCTACCGTTAGAGAATTTAAGTCATGATAACATTAGCAATGGCATGAGAGCCTATCATCGAATTTGAGACCACTAATAGCATATTCAGAGGCATACAGATCCGGCACTATTGATTTAATTGAAGAATTGGTTTTGTTGATTGCTATGAGGCTATGAAATAAGTCGACCCACTAGGAAACCAGATTTGCCTTGCGTCAAGATACATGTCATATACCCCTATGGGTTAGCACAACTCTGGAATATATATATTTATGAAATTAATTTTAATTTAATTTCTACATAAAATAGTTGCGCTTAATAGCTTTAGATTAGGTAACGAGCAGGGTTGACTCAATTGACACATTAGGATTTTCTCTTCATTCCTTCATCTTTGGAAGAAAGCTGCAGGAGGTCCACGGTGGCTGCTGGCAATGGCGAGCATAGTCCGGCAAAGATTTCCGGCAAGATTTCGGTAGACTAACGGCGTACCAGAGGCCATTCCGACCACGGGAGAGATGCTCACCTGAGAGATCAGGGAAGAGCAGAGAATCGCAGCAACACAGAGCGTTCACCACCGCATTCAGCACAGAGCATATATCCAGCAAATAAAATAAAGAGACAGAGGGAGAGAGAGAGAGCGGGTGAGAGAAGGAGAGCTGTTCCCTCTCCCTCTAATACTGCATGAGAGAGAGAAGGAGAAAGAGGCCTCCTCTCTCTCTGCGTACTGTGAGCCGCCGCCGGAGTAGAGGAGGAAGGGTGGCGCTGCTCGCCGTTGTTGTTGAAAGCGGAGGTGGAAGGAGCTGTTCGTCTTTGTTGTTGGAGGAGGAACTCGCCTTTGTTGTTGGAGGAGGAACCGGCCGTTGTTGGAGAAAGGAAGAGGCGCTGCTCGCCGCCGCCCTTGCTGGTGCTGCGTCTCCACTACGAGAGAGAGAGAGGAAGAAGAAATGAGGAATAGGAGGGAAAGAGCTCACCTCTCCTCTCTTCGCTTGCTTCGTTTCCCCAGCGCAGCGATGGGAGAAAGACACCTCTGTTGCCCTAAACCATCGCATGGCTTACAAGGGGTTGGGCAATTTCCCATAAAGGCCCATATTTTCTTCCAGTTTTATATAAGTCTTTCTGGACTTAAATTAAATCCTTCATCCTTAATTGGGTGCATTCTGGGTTAAGCTCAGCTAAATGGAGCCCATTAACTCATCTCTACATGCTTGAATTAATTCTTGACCCAATTTGATGGTCTTTGTTTGATTAACGTCGATTTAGTTTAACAAATTGTTAATAATTTAACAACTTATCGAGCAACCAGACGAGATCTTAGTTAGATGGTCCATGGATCTAATTTTGGCTCGATCGAAAGGCTCAAATAATTCGATTCAATCTCATTTTGTCACATTAGATTTTAATCAAGCTCCTTCAACAGTAAGTCGTCAAAATTTTAAAATAAGAAGTCAAAATACTTATATTAGATCATCATTTTAAATTTTAGTTCTATTGATAACCGTTGCGAGCATCACTAGCTATGCTTTGAATCTTCTTTTTTACACAGTGCACAACGAGAGCTCATAGTCGAGATAAGTTTGTCCCGATTTGTTGAACCAAAATGTTTCATTAATTAGATGGAACCAAAAACTAAAAATTAATAGCCGAGTTCGCTGCGAAGTTTTAAATTGACCAACGAATCGGCCAAATAACAGAACAATAATCAAGAAATGTAACATAACAATCAAAATTGATTTTCTAAAAGACGAGGAAATTGGATGAACTATCGAATCACTTAGAAAATCTCCCCGAAAGGTTGTGAAAATCTTTACAAAACCTGTGGAACGACGTTCCAGGGGTTTCTAAGTCGGTCAAGCTCGAAATGCACGAGCAAAAGTTGGCAAATAAATACATGCTTACAATTTGTCCTAGAAACAATAATAAAATGGCCTAGTAAGCTCGTTCTAACTTGAATTAAATTCAACCTAAACTTTATTCGAGCTGAATGGTTGGATCAACTTCTGAATTTAGGTCGTTTATGCCTACCCAAGCCTAATTTTCAGTCTGCCATACTGGGCCTAGTAAGTCAGTTCTCACTGTTGTAGAAAATAAATCAATCATACGAAGAAAATACATCTAAAAAGATAATGACAAATTTTAATTGTCGATCTCCTCGTTCATGAACTTCGAATCAATTATGAAAAATAAACAATAAAACTCAACATATGCAAATCATAAACAGTCTTCTCATTGATATCCAGGGCAGGTCAAATTTAACCACTTTCACATGAAAAGATTCGAGTCGAACCAATTTCATAAACTAGATGAGTTGATTAAAGCTTCAAGTAATTTTTTGAGTTTCAAACATGATTTAGCTAGCATTGACCTACACATTCAAATTACCATAAACCCAAAGCTTGTACAAAAATAGTTCAACACTTGGAAGAAAAATTCAATCTTGCTTCTTTTTTTTTGTCATGGGTTCTAAATAATGTGAAAGAAATGAGCTCATACAAAGCTCTTCTAGAGGCAAACAGCACAAGATGCTCAAATCATTAGCTATAATCATAATACAATTACATCATTTACAATTTTCAGTATTTGATACCACTGCTAATCCATAGGCCAATACATAGTAGACAAACCTTCAAGAATTCATAATTATCCCCACAATCATCCTCATAATCCTTATTACTAACTATTTGTGGAGACAAAAGGTTTAGGAGGCATCTCCAGGCCATGAAATTCACCCAGCAGCATCTGAACTACTCTTGACATGGTTGGACGATCTATTGGGCTCCATTGTATACACCACAAAGCTACAATCAAAAGCTTCTTCGCAATTAACTCGTCGTTTTGGTTCCTTTCCGCCACCAAGCCTAGATCCTCGCCATGAACCAGGCGGTCGTATACCCATTCCGGGAAGTAAACAGCACTCTGATCGTCGACCGACGGGTCGACGTTCTTCCTTCCGCTCACCATCTCCAGAAGTAGCATTCCAAAGCTGTAAACATCTGATTTGTAAGAAACATGTCCAAAGTTTCTCGAATAGATCTCTGGTGCAATGTATCCCATTGTGCCCCGTGCAGCAGTCATTGTGATCATGCTCTGATCCCTGGAGCATAGCTTTGCAAGGCCGAAATCAGATATCTTAGGTATGAAATTATGATCCAACAAAATATTATGAGGCTTGATGTCGAAATGCAGAATCCGTTGATCACAACCCTGGTGCAAATACTCAATTCCCTGAGCTATGCCAACAGCAATCTCCTGCAACTTCCTCATGCTTAACTGTTGACGAATGCTTTGGCATTCCAACGAGAAAATGAACTTTTCTAATGATTCGTTGGGCATGAACTCATAGATAAGTGCATGCCTGGTTCCTTCGGAGCAGAATCCGAGGAGACGAACAACATTTACATGATGAATCCTTCCTATTGTAGCAACTTCATTTATGAACTCCTCGCCTTCAGTTCTCGATGTCTCAATCATTTTAACAGCAACTGGGATTCTATTAGGAAGCTCCCCTTTGTAAACACTTCCAAATCCACCTTGTCCCAGTTTTTGATTGAATCGCTTGGTTATCTTCTTAACTTCTGAATACGAGTATCTTGTGGGTTTTGTGTTTTGATATGTAGTGAGAAAGGTTTCAATTCTCAGTCGAGTCTCTTCTTCGTTGTCAGACTTCTTGTAAATATAGAAGAAAATGAGATATAATAATGCAAAGATCGAGACTCCTCCAACTGAAGTGCCTGGTCGAATAAGATCTAACAGTACTTAGCAAGCAAAGTGAATGAAGGACAAGAATAAGAAATAGAAGAGTTCTCTGAACAAAATGTTTTTTTGTAAGATATTCCCAAACAGGCCATACCTATAATGAGCTTAACATTTGACCCTGCATAGAAGTAATACAAAGATCAGTATAATTTTGCTTAAAATTTAATACAAAATGTAAGTGTCAAAGAATATGAAGTAAGAAAATCCAATTCAAAATAACATCACCATCATCATCATCATCATCATCAGTATCAATAGCCTCATCCTAACCATCTGAGATGGGCTTTATGAATCCTATTTCATCGATTAATCTTGTCCAATCCAGTCTTAATGTCAACTCTAGCTTATCTAAATAATTTTATTTTACAATAACTAACAAAGTTACTTTTGTCCGACCCCCTTTTCTTCCAATTTCTCTAAGCACAGCCTTTATTCGTTATATTAGTTCCATTTCTTCTTTACGTTCTACATGTTCATACCACTAAGATCTATTATCATATTTTTCTGTAGTTGTTATTCCGACGTTCTCTAATATAACCATTTTAATTTTTATTCTAACCATATCACCAGTTCAATAATACCAACAGATGAAATATACCTTCGAGAGCTTCATAAAAAGCTTGCAAACAAGGAAAAGCCTGATTACTTGGACATACAATGGATTGTATCAATCCATTACTAGGAAAACACAACCCTAAGGAAATAAGGCATATCCTTTGAATTAAAAGCTTACTAATTTTGTATGTGAGAAATCATCTGGTATCTTGCAACAAATTAAATCAATTTCATCATCTTCACAAAAGAAAGAGACAGAAGTAGTGAAGAAATCGATAGGCCCTTGTGCAACAAATCAGGTTCAAGGCAAAACATTGTGGAGTCAATGCAGAACATTGTGAAGAACAATGTTATATCTTTCAAAAAAACATTGTGAAGAACAGAAAACCTACCTCATTTTGCATAAGGTAGCTCATAAAAATAAGCATAGCAATGTGGTCAGAATCATTTACTTTCTTCGAATAATTGTTCCAAATATAACAATCCAAATTCAGATTGTTAAGGACCTGTTTAATTACTTTGGTATGGGGTGGGGGCAGGTCTGGCCACCAGACCAGTTCCACCGATTCTAGATCAACTTGGCCGGCCGGACCTGTTCCAATTGGAACTGGTTGGCCTTGAAAGTTGAACCGGTCCAGAACTGGGAACCGAAGCGATTAACCGGTTCTCGGTTCCAGACCGGTTGGTTCCGAGTCGGTTTGGTTCTTTTTTCTTAGTAAATTATTTAAAATTAGAAGTATTTTTTTAAAAAAATTATTATGTTAAAAAAGCAATACATCAAATAAAAATGTTTAAATTTACAATAGGAAAGATGAAAAAAGTACATTTAATTTTCTTCAATTACTTCAAGAATTTATCTGGCATACTTTTCTTCCTCTTCAGATGATTTGTCCTCAAACTCATCTTGCTATACTAAAGTTTGGTTTTGATGCTCTGCATCGAACTAATGTTTCAAGCAAGTTAATATGCAGAGTATCAGAGGTGAAAAACTACTTTAATGATTACTAATAGTTCTCCTTATTAGAAAGAATGGTGACTTTAAGACAACTGTGAATGTTTGTGCAGCAAAAATGTCACATGCCATGGAGGCCAATGTAAGGAAGAATTATCTCGAGTAGGCATTCCACCATTTCAACAAGTTATAGTTATTATCAAACTGGACCTGTAAATCTAAATAAAATTGCAGCTCATTTAGGTTTGTTATAGGTGACTTGACCCTCAACCTCGACAATGAACTTGATCTCGTTATAGCTGCTCCTTTTAACCTTTTTCTGCCGCCTTCAGAGAACTCTTAAAACTTCATTGTATTCTAGTAGAAGACTCCAGCAAATATCTCCCTCCACCTGTGTTCTTGTAATATAAAGAAAATATTTCTCGGAGTAAACGATAACCTAACTTTTTTGGGGAGTAACATCCCGTAATCCAAATGTAGAGATATTTTTCGCTTTGCCTTTAGGAAATGCTTGACTTGAGCAATTTCCGAGTGGTCACCCATTTCAGTACTACTCTAGCTAAGTTTCTCATCATCAGCCTCACGATTTTGCCTCAAAAAATACCTCTACCTTTTGATATCACATTATCTACTTACACAACTCAGGATCTCCCCCCTTTTCAATGTAGGACGATTCATTCTTATGCCCCTTTCACCAATATTTATCAACCTAGAATACCAGAAGTCACACTTTGCTCTAGTAATTTTCTAAGTAATTTTCTTTTCTTGGGACATCACCAGGCGATCACTTTTTGCCATCTTCGACCACGAGCATCACACAATTTTTTGATCTACCTCCAAGAAGTTAGCATACCCATTAAAAAAAAGCATCAACAGAATCTTCTCTATGATCTGGATCTAACAAAGAGTCTAAAATATAGATGGGGAGAATAGTTTTCCAATATTTCTTAAATTTTGCTTTCATTTTAATAACAAAAATATGCAGATCTAGATGACCTCTAAATTCTAAATTTTTTTCAAATATTTGATATGCATATGATAAATAATAATGGAGGGAGCAGAACCAACGGGCCGGCACGAGCCTATGTGCACGTGCGGACGAACCCCACGCACTTGCGCACGCACCCCGCGAGCACAGGGCATCCCAAGGCAGGAGGCCGATCAAGACTAGTTAAAATAACTAGTCCTAAACCGATTCCGGAATTGGTTCCTTGTAAAGCCAAAACCACCGGTTATACTAGAGTAGGGTGGGTGGAACTAGTCCAGTCCACCCACCGTATCGATCTGGTTCCAGGTGGATTTGATTCGGTGACTACAACTAAGTGAGGGTTAGCTAACCCAGTTTGGTTAACTCGATAAATAATTTCACTCGGCAGGAATAAGAGGAATTTCATTTAGCTGCTAACACATTATCCAAAAATTCTATTAGCCTGGTAATTTACCACAACTGAGATAACTCCATTCATTCATAAGCCTTAAACAAGGGTTGAGACGAGTTTAAGAAACAATAGCATTAGCAGATAGCAGAGTTATAGGGTCGCAAGCAGTTTATTATTTTTGTAATATCCCCGTTCCCACATATAGAGGTATTATCTACTTTAATTTTAAGAAATCACATAATTTGAGTACTTCCCAAGAAGGTCATTCATCCAAAGACTACTCCTGTTCAAGTATACTTAACTATAGAATTTTTTATTATTAGCTTCATTGTTTTCCCCCAAAAAATGCCTCTACAGTTTGCAATCATGGGATGTTAAAACCCTGGTGGGTTAACTATGTTTTTGTAAATGAGCTTGGCTGAACTATAACCTATGGTTGCCAAACATTCAAACAAAAACAAGAAAACAGAGCAACATTAGGATTTGGAATCATACCATGGTTGGCAGGTTTATAGCAGAAGCTTTGGTTTCTCGATTGGCTGAACAGACATGTCCCTCCTCCTAGTTCGCAATTAGCACAGTAATCAGCCACTTCAAGCCGCATCCCGTCCCGCCACTGCCATGTAAGGGTCAACTCCCTTCTTCGAGAAAAATCATCAATCATACTCGCCATGGAGTCAATATTTTGGGAATTGTTGTTATCCCAGTAGACATAGGGGATATAGCCATCGTTTGAAATCGCGGCACAATCGGAGGGCACGACGTCCATATACAAATAGGCGTCCACCGCGTAGGCGAAATCGGCGGGGCCGCCGAGGCAGGAGATCGGACCGACGAAATTTCCATCGGATCTGACGCTCGATTCGGGGATTCTTGTAGAGCAACTCACCAGGCTGAACTTCGACACGTCTGTCGGGCTGTATTGGGAGGATCCGATCCAGAGGGAGCTGAGATTCTTCAAGGGGCAGCGAGCCCACGAGGGATCTTCGAGCTTAACGACCAGGTTGGCGAGGGGATAGTTGATGGCGACGACGGGGAGATGGAGGGTGGGGAGCGAAAGGAAAGCACGGCCGCCGGAGCAGGAGAGTACAAGGTCGGAGGCGCCGCAGGAGGGTGGGGAGGAGTCCAGGCGTAAGGGGTATCGGATCTCCGGGCTGCCGCCGCCGCCGCAGCGCTTCGGCGGGCAGCGGTTGAGGAAGTCCTCCTGCTCGCCGTGATCGCTTTTGGCGAAGGATTTATTGGAACTGAAGAGAAGGGAGAGGAGGAAAAGGATGGAAAGAAGGCGAGGCATCGCCGGATGCGGAGGAGAGAAGTAAGACGCAGCCCGCCGGCGGCGAATGCTCCGACCTTAGAAGAGCCAAGAAAGAAAACGGAAGAAATCTTCGGAGGAAGATTTTGATCAAAAAGCCGTTACGCTTTATAGAAAAATTGAACTAAATTTTTAATCAATTTTATATCTCAACAAAAACACGCAAGATCCATTTTTTATAGTTCAAAATTTTGATCAATTAAATCTTAAATTAAATTTGCTCGAATTAATTAAAAAATAATTATAATAAATCATAATATATACATATATACATAAATATTTAAATAAAAAGATAATTATCTATATACCACACAATTTAGTTTTATTTATACCTTACCCATCCATTCTTAATTAATTACGCTATGCACACTCAAAATATTATAAAATCTTACATACACATATTTTAACTTAAACTTATTTCTATTATAATGAGTAATCATAATTTTTTAATAACTTAACTATAGTTAGATTATAAAATATCTGAGCCGTTCATTATATTATTTTAAAGATATTTAAATATATTTTGAGTGAAAATCTTAAACTTTAATGTTTAGGTGTCGACAAAGGAAGAAGATATCCGCAACGTGAATTGATTTTAGGACAAGCCAGTGCTTTAGTGTGACATTGAGGAAGAGAAAAATATGTACCATTAGAGGTAAAAATATAATTTTAATATTTACTAACAGAATAATTTTTTTTTCAAATAGATTTTGATTAAGTTTTAACTCAAATGTGTGTATGTAAGATTTTGTAATATTTTGAATATGCATAGCATAATTAACTAAGAATGAATGAGTAAAGTATAAATAAAATTAAATGATATGATATGTAGGTAATTATTCTTTAAATAAAATAATTAAAAGGGTGTTGTTCAAATTTTTTTTTGAGATAAATAACTTTTTATTATTTTATTTGATATAGCCGTTAAATCAAGTGCTAGAATTTAAAATAATTAAATGAAAAAGAATATATTATGCCTAAAGTCTTAAATTAACCATTAGAAATTAACTGAAGTAGGATTGAATTGAGTTTGATTTGATAACCAATGAGACAGTATTAACTTCAATCGCGATTGAATCAAAATAATACCATCAAAAGATTTGTTCGAATCGAGACTTAAAAAAAAATTTCAATTCATTTTTAAGCTTAAGTAGGATTAGCTCGAATATTATTATTTTGATGTTATGTCATGTAATCTAAATATCATGACATGTAGATATCATCTTTTAACTAATAATTTTATAATTTTATAAAAGATTATTTATAAATATTATTGAATCAAGCAATTATTTTCTCTAAATAATATAATATTAAGATAATATTAAATAAAATGTCCCCTTAGACAAATAGAACTCGTGGCACGCTAGGCTCGGCATTCTGGCCTAATCTAGCCATCAGGCATGGCTATTAGGTGGGCCTGTTAGCTCGAGCTCGAATAAAAAAAAAAAACTACTGACTTGAAATCAGTTTGTGCTCAAATTATTTTGATTCAAGCCAATTCATTCTCTTTTTTTATTAAAGATTTAATGTAATTTAAAAAAACCAACTTTCATTTTTTTCGACTTTCCTTCTCTTTCTTCTCTTCAACCTCTAAAAGACGTAAACTTTTAAAAAAAAATTAATTATTTCAAGGAAGGTTTTTAAAATATATATCATTTCTAAGTGACAAAGCAAAATTTGAACCACCAATCTCCTAAGAAATCTAAGCCACTCTTTCACTAGACCAAACTACTCATCTTATTTATTTAAATTGATCTGATCCGAGTGAGCTTGATCCGATCTAATACTAGCTCAAAAAAAGCCTCGTGACTCAACTCACAAACTTTGATTCGAGCTAAAAATTAAGTAATTTTTGAACAATTTTGATTTTTGAGCTAAAACTCTCACCTTTAATTGCCAACTGCCCAAATCAAAATAGATGCTTATGCAATGTAACATACAAAATTTACAAAAATGAATTAATGTAAGATGCTTATAATTATACCACAATTATAAATATAAATAAAAAAAATTTAAAATAAAATATTTGTTGATTGCCCCCTCTCTTTCTCTCTTATCTTTCTATTTCAATAATTTCTATCACCTTTCAATCTCCACTTCACTCTTTTCTCTTCCTCTCTCTCCTCTCTCTTTTTTTTTTATTGATTTGTGATTTCATCTTATCATAAGAATCTCTTCTTATTCACTCATTGGGCTTTCTCTTGGAACAAGGACTGCTATGAGGTCGGTGCGAAAAAAAAAAATAAAAAAATAGACTAATCATCGACAAAAAGATTTTTCATAAAAAATCTTTATAGTAATAGAAAAATGACGACACTATAGAATAGCCTTAAAAGGCTTTCATAGATTACTAGATGGTTCGGTATAAAAGAATCCTAGAATAGATTATTTGTTATTGTATCAGTTTTCTACTGAGCAGAATTTATTTGTATTTATAAATTTCTAGCATAACAATTTTATCTAGAATAATTCCCACTTATAAGTGAGGAAGAAGACATGGGAGCAAGTCTATGTGAAAGTCATGTAGAGAAATAAATACTGATAATATCACTTGATAAGATTAGCTTTGCTTAGTTAGCAAAAAAAAAAGAGAGCTAAAATAATTATGCCTAAAATTTTAATTTATTTAAAAAATTAAACATTATTTTAAATCTTATTCTGTACAAATTTTAACACTAAATAATCACTTTATTTTATATTTAACATAATTTTTTAATAAATTAATCAATTTTATTTCACATCTAACATAATTTTTTATATAACTAACTGGCATTATTTCACATTATACGTGCTTTTCAAAATATATTAAAAAATTATACAAATCATCTTTTTTTTTCCTCCAACTAAACAGAAAAGAGTCAATTCATGCTGGGTTTTCTTCGAAGTGTTATCAAAAGACTCCACTAAAATTTTTATATTTTCAATCCTCTAAATTATACTGGGTTTTCTTCGAAGGGTTATCAACTCGTGAGATCTAAATAGTTTTTGAAGTTGTATGCATGTGCCAGATATTTAATTTATATAGATATATTATAGATTTATAGCAGGCATATGTAAAAAATATTAAGGTAAATGTAGATAAAATATAGAAGTTGATCATATATGATATGCAAAGCAGTAGAAATAAGATTGGAACATAGATATGCTCAAAAATTAATTTGAAAATCAAATAAATTTTAATCCAATCAAATCAAATTTAAATTAAAAATAAAATATTAATTTTAAATTGGGGCCTACTAACTCAAATGCCTGGTTTGCTGGTGCTTCAAAAGCTATTCATCATATTTTTTTTTTTCACATTTAACTTATATTTATTTTTTATTAAAAATCATGAATGATGTAAAATAAAAATAATTATTATATTAAAATATATGAGAGGTGTTTATTAATAAGAGATATGTGCGGATCCCTTGCAAGCGCAAGGCTCAGCATTCATAGGAGCCTCGTGCATGCAGAGTGCCGCCTGCATAGCTACACGAGAGTGAAGAGCCAACAAGTGTCTTCCTAACGTAACTACAATTGTGCGGGAGAGTAAGAATATTTTGTTATTTTATATTAAAATATTTATTTATATATAAAAATATTAAATTAAGTAAATATTAAAATATTAAAATTAATGTCAGAAATATTATTAAAAGATATTTAAAATCGTAAATTTATTTGATATTATTTCTAAATAGGTAAACTTTTTATTAATGGAAAGCAAAATTAATTTTGCTAAAAATCAAAACTACAAATTATTACAAAATTTCATAAATAAAAAAGAACATGCACCCAACTCAGTCCGCACATGACAATAACTTCACACGCACATAAATTGACTCGGAGTCAAGTCGATGAATGTGCCTAGTGCATTCTTTCCACACTTGTGTTCTCATTTAGAAAATAATCGATTTTATATGTAGTCAAAGTTTTCGTGTTAAATTACAACCGATGATTATAACACAAAGTGAATAAAATTTAAAAATTTAAAACGTCATTCTTTTTATTATCGTCAGTACAGACCCCCCAAGTCGAGTTAAAAATATGAGTACGGCATATTTATGAATAACATGCATATACGAGATATTTAATGTATAAAGATGTAATGTGGCAAGTAGTAAATACAAATGAATTATTTGATTTATGATGTGCAAATTAATTTGAAATTCAAATAAATTTTTATCGATCAATATCAAATGTAACTTAAAAATAAAATATTGATTTTAGATTGAGGCCTACTTACTCAAATTGCTAGTTTATCTCAATTCTAACATATATTTTAATTTAAAAAATTAATTTAATTTAACGATTTACACAAGTCTATTTAATATAAAAAATTACTAGTATATCACATTCTACAAATATTTTAATAAAAAATTAATTTATTTCATATTTTATATAATATTAAATATTAAATTAATTTTATTTTATATACATGTATATAATAATATATTTTATCTTTAAATCATGATAGATAAATATAAGTTGGGAATTTTTTCTTTTGGGGTAATTGGTGTAACTAGTGGGTGGTTCTGAAGTAATTATTTAAAATTAAAGTAATAAAAATTAATTTTGAAAATATATATACATATACGAGTAAATTATACCTGTATTTTTAAGTTTAAAATATAAAATATTCATGTTCACAATTTCAAAATTTGAACATTTCGATTTTTAATTTTTAAAATTTTAATTTTTTTATTATTAATTCTTTCTTTAAATTCTAATCATATCTTTCCCCCTCTCTCTCTCACCATTGGCCTAAGAATATAATTGAAAAATTTTAAAAATTTAATAACTAAATATTCAAAAAAAAAAATCCAAATATTAAAACTTTAAAAATTAAAAACCCAAATATTAAAATTTAAAAAATATGAACTTAAATGTTATTATACCTCAAACTCAAAAATGCGAATGTAATTTTGATTGGTGAGAATTAGAGATTTGAGTTTTAAATGAACATCTAGAATTTAGCCATGCAAATAGGTAAAAATTTAATTTTGCTAAAAATCAAAACACTACAAATTATTATAAAATTTCATAATTAAAAGAATATGACTTTTTTTTTTAAAAAAAAATTTGATTCTTAAAAGAATATGACTTGATCAAACACAGATTAGGAGAAAAGTTTGGAATAAGTCTTGTGAGACAACATGCACATAAATCCTCTGAGTCGAGTCGGTGAATGGACGGACCTAAGTGCATTTTTTTCAAGTATCTTTAACTCGAATTAATTTTAACTCGAATCATACGACTCATCTGATGTTCAGTGAAGTAAAATTTAACTCATTAAACACTTACTGAGTGTTGCTGCCTTCAAGCAGATAGAGAACGTCAGAGGGCTGATCATCTGTCTCTAATTCATTAGAATCTTCATGATTTGATAGATATGCTGAAGAAGCAGCTCCATGGACTCCATCTGAGAAAAACTTGTAAGTCGGCCTCGGAGGGATTGGCAGATCATCTGGGCTCCCCTCGAGCATCTCAATAACTTGATTCATTGAAGGGCGATTATCGGGTTTCAACTGAACACACCACAATCCAACTATTACAAGAACTTTGGTTTTCTTCGCTTCAAATTCTTCGGCATTTTCGATTTCAGTTCCTTCTTCTTCAAGGATTAGTTGATCGTACAAGGAAGAAGAGAAGAGAGTAATGCTAGAATCATCAATTTCGTTGCTAGGATTCTCCATGTTCTTTGATTTCATTACCATTTCCAGCAAAAGCCTCCAAAACTATACACATCAGACTTATATGATATCGGCCCAAAACTTCTGTAGAACAGCTCTGGGGCTATGTAGCCTATGGTTCCCTTTGCAGCACTCACTGAGACAATGCTATGTTGGGTTGGATATAGCTTGGCAAGCCCAAAGTCTGAAACTTTTGGAACAAAGTTCACATCGAGCAAAATGTTGTGTGGCTTGATGTCGAAATGCAGAATCTGCATGTCACAGCCTCGATGAAGATATTCGATCCCACGTGCGATTCCCAAAGCAATCTCATACATTTTATCCACACTTAGACTATTGATGCTTTTGCCTTCTTTGGGGTAGATGTATTTGTCTAAAGAACCATTTGGCATGTAATCGTAGATGAGTGCTCTTTTCGATCCTTCGGAGCAGAAACCTATGAGTTGCACGACATTGACATGATGAATCCTTCCAATAGTAGCAACCTCGTTGATGAATTCTTCTCCATTTGTCCTTGTTTTGCCCAATATCTTAACCGCAACCAATCGGCCATCTGCAAGCCTTCCCTTGAACACGCTCCCATATCCTCCTTGTCCGAGTTTCTCTTTGAATCCCCCTGTCATTCTTTTGATATCGGCATAACGACACCTTTTCGGTGTCAGACTTGTGTATTGCTCCAGGAATTGTTCGATGTTGTTATTCTTCCGTATATTTTCCTTTCGATGTTTGTAGATTAAGAACAAAATAATGCATATCACTCCAAGGCCCATTCTACTCGCAAAAATATATCCTGTCAAATCAGAGCACTATAGTAATGGAAGAACAACTGCAGTGATAGTTGAAGTTTGCCAGATAAAGGTTTCTTACCAGTTATTTTCAGGAAACTAACACCAAAGTCTGCCAAAAGGAATGTTCATGCGAATAACAACGAAAACGTATTAAATGAGATACGTGAAAGTCTAAATTTATGCAGCTATATGAAGTTCAAGAGGCATTAACAAACTAAGATAATTAAAGACACCCTATAACCTTTATTTACATATTAGACACCAAAAATGTTTACAATTAGAATGCAAAATAACAACAAAAGCTCAAATTAGACAAGAAAAAGTACTTTCAATTCATTGATGCCCATAACATTCATACAGAGGCTACTTTCACTTGCATTACTCATTTTTATCAATGAAATTAGAATGAAGTGCATGAAATTATATGAAACAGAGAGTAGATGGATAGCATTACGATAGAAGAAGCTCCCCAAGAAACGCCAGAAACCTGCTTCATGAAAACAAAGAACACTTAGCATTAGGTAGAATTATGATATCTACTTTGAAGAGCCAATGAAACTGAAAATGGAGTTCAAAGTCTCAAATTTGTTTCCTTTAGAGAACGACATATGGCAATAAATAATGGTCACTACTGTTTAGGCTTTACTTACATTTCCTGGATTGGAACATTCCCCGGCAAGGAATGTTACATGATTCATATGGTGCATAATAGTCTTCGCGGAAATAGCAAAATCCTCCAGCATTGTAACAGTCCTTGCACAGCGCTGCACTCCATGAAAGCTCAAATCCCATGAGCAAGCTCTCCCAAACTTCCAAGTAGGACACATTTCCATCCTTGACATGATCAACTGGTGCTTCCACTTGTCTAGCACATGAGACATCAATATTATCATTAAAACACTGGCCAACAAAGAAATAATGGTAATTTCCTGAAGTGGAGTTGAGGCAAGGGCTGGTAGACACATAAGAAGAATCATTTATAGCATTTTGGCAAGTCAGAAAGCAGATCTTGTTTTGGGAATGATCCACATATGTGTAGAAAGAATTGCCATCGAGTGAACCCAAAGAATTTCTGGGCATAGAAGAGCAATTGTTTGACTGCAAATTGGGATCGATCAGCCGAACAGTTTGATTTTCATAGGATATTGCTACCACTGGGAACTCCTGCGAGCTTATGTTCAAGAAGGCTTGATTGTTCATGCAAGAGATCTCATACTGGAGTTGACCACAGCCGCTAGGATCTTCGTTGAGGCGGAAAGGGTAAGTGATGTTTTTGATGTTCCCACACGATGAAGAACAAGCTCCCAAACTGCTTTTGTATAACGAAAAGAAGAAAAGAAGTCTCACAAGGAATCCGCTCAAACCCATTTTGCTGTGTTTTGAGTTTACGGGGTTTAGACAGAAAGAAATCATCCACAACTTTAATGGCTTGACTGATTTCATTGTATAGCTAGTGCTTCCTTTCATTCCAAACACGCACAACCAAGGAAACTGGAGAGTAAGTACAGTGATTTCAGTTCTAATTTCTAAATTGACACTTATGCTTGTTTGAATTTTATTTGTGGGTAAAGTTAATTATGATAAGCTTAGGCCTATCATTTTACTGTTAATACACATGGAAAGTTATAATGAAAACTATGGCCAGGCGCCAAGCTTGACTTCTCCTCCGTGTGTCGACCTTCATCAAAGACTTCATGTTTGAATTTTCTTCAAAGAAAAAAAAAAATTCCTACGGTTGATGTATATCAATCAAGTCACCCTATTCAATCACCTCTGCATTAGGCGCCAAGCTTGACTTCTCCTCCGTGTGTCGACCTTCATCAAAGACTCCATTCTTGAATTTTCTTCAAAGAAAAAAAAATCTCCTATGGTTGATATATATCAATCAAGTCACCTTATTCAATCACCTCTGCATAATTAGTTTGCCTGCTTAAGTGCAATTCGGAAGCAATACCATGAATGCTGCCTTAGCTTTCTTCCTCCTCCTCATCAGCATCCAAATGTGTAGATTTCAAGTAGTCCTCCCGTTAAATGAGAACTGTACAACTAGTCAGTGCAATAGTGAAAGCGGCCCCTACATCCAGTTTCCGTTTAGACTTCAAGATCAACCCAAGTCCTGTGGGTACCAAGGATTCGAGCTCCATTGCCAGGAAAACATTACCAAACTCAAGCTGCCATCTTCGAAAGAGTTGCTAGTACACAAAATTTTTTACTATTATCAAACGTTATTCGTTTCTGATACAAACGGTTGCCTCGCGCGAATTGTTCTGGATATCAATCTCTCCATGCAATCTCCTTTCCGGCATTGCACAGAACTAGAAGCATATATACAATTTGGAGAATATAGAAACAGGCAATTAGCTTATTTTAACTTTGTAAACTACAAACTTTTCAATTGTTCATCAAAACTTCAAGATGATTACGATTATCAGTCGGTACCTTGCTTGAGTGACCTTTCAGGTCATTTCTATTTCTTTAGATTGGGAGAAGAGGGAAACATACCATTTTCCCTTTCTTGTAGAGCAGTTTCAGAAGCAATTTGGCTTTCAATGGACCATGAGGAACTTTGTTTAGCATGGGATCAGCCTGATTGTAGAAATTGCTTGGCCGATTGGTGCCAATTAAATCAAAAAACCAACAAAGTTGAGTGCATCGACATATCTGACGCATATCCACCATTACCACCTGAGCCTTACACCATTGCCACTAGAGGTAATATCACTGTTTGGCAGTCACAGAAGAAAATAAGTGAATTATCTTATTAATTGTTGTACTTCACTTTTGCAGGTCAGATTTTTCGCAGACTTGCCATCGGTGAGTACGAATCAATGATGCTGCAGAACTAATTTCAATCTCTAGTTAATCAACGATGTCAATTGTTTTCTTTTAGAATTTCTGCAAGTTCTTTTTGTTTTCTTTTCGTTCCATTGGTGAATCTATATGAGCCACAAATTTTAGAATCTGGCAAAACTTCATTGATGGAATATTACCTCCCCGAAGTTCCTCTCTCTCTCTCTCTCTCTCTCTCTCTCTCTCTCTCTCTCTCTCTCTCTTCTTGTTCTCCCCCACTTCTTCCTCCTCTTTTCTTGGTCCATCGTCTATTTCAATTTCTCCTTTCTTTCTCTTCATCTTATACTGGCCTTAATTTGCTTGCTATTCATCAGGCTTATCTATAGCCGCCTCTGCAGTTATAACATCTGCAGTCCTTTTGCTTGCACACAAACGATTGATCAAAGAGAAGAAAGGGCAAGACATCAAGATTGAGCAGTTCTTGGAAGAATACAAAGCGAAGAAGCCAGCAAGGTACTCTTACTCTGAGATCAAGAAGATGACTGAAAACTTTAAGAATAGTTTGGGCCATGGAGGCTATGGTAAGGTGTTCAAAGGCAAACTAGGAAATGGTGTTCCGGTTGCAGTTAAGGTTCTTGAGAACCCAACTGGGAATGGAGACGACTTCATCAACGAAGTTGGCACCATTGGGAGGATCCATCATGTAAATGTCGTTCAACTTCTCGGGTTCTGCGTCGAAGGATCAAACCGAGCTCTTATATATGAATTCATGCCAAATGAATCCCTGGAGAAGTTCATCTACCTCCAAGATGATCAAAGCAAGTTCTTTTCATGGTGTAAACTACATGAAATAGCTTTGGGAATAGCTCGGGGTATCGAATACCTTCACCTGGGCTGCGAGCAGCGCATTGTCCACTTCGACATCAAGCCACACAACATACTTCTTGATCACAAGTTCACTCCCAAGGTTTCGGATTTCGGTCTCGCAAAGCTTTGCTCAAAGGAGAAGAGCATTGTGACCATGACTGCAGCAAGAGGCACCATGGGTTACATCGCGCCAGAAGTTTTCTTGAAAAACTTCAACTTGGTGTCCCACAAGTCCGATGTTTACAGCTTTGGGATGCTTCTGCTCGAAATGGTAGGAGGGAAGAGGAAAAACAATGTTGAGAATAAGGATAGCCAAGTGTATTTTCCTGAATGGTTATATAAAAGATTAGAACAAGGAGAAGAGCTGGAACTTACAACTGAGAAAGATGAAGATGATGTGACTGCAAGAAAATTAGCCATTGTAGGACTTTCATGTGCGCAATGGGATCCAATTGATCGGCCATCGATGAAATTGGCAGTTAAGATGCTAGAAGGCAGCTTAGAGAGCATGACACTGCCACCTAATCCATTCAGTCCTCTTGATGAGGTGCAGAATGTTGGCACCAAGGCCAGTATTAGCCCAGCACCAAACGGTGAAGTGAAAGCAGACTAGATTGGTTGTGTTGTAATCACTGCATTTCTTATATGTCAAGAACTACTAGTGAATAGATGCACAATAGCTCTATAATTCTCTAGCAGTTCTCTCTCTCTCTCTCTCTCTATTTCTTAATCCAGTACTATGAACAATCATGAAACTGTCACGTTCATTTTATTTTGTATGCTGTGTTGTGTGATACTTGAATGAAGGTATCGTTTTCAGATTGTAAGTGGGCTATAACTTTTTGAAATAAGTGAAATAGGATCTCAGAGATTGGGAGGCTGTTTAATTAAGTACTCCCGTGACAAATTTCATTAACTCTGTCATGAAATCCCCGAAGTACCTTTCTTCATAACTTGTGAACCATGATCATTTAAGATTGGCGAGCTGCAACTGCCCCTCCTATAGATAATCAGGATAGAAGATAAACATAGTGGAAATTGTGTTTATTGATTGAAGCAAATCTACTAAATGCCTCACTCAAATAGGAAATAAAGGAGATGCGAGCAAGCTCAAGAACAGATCGAAGCTACAACGATGGAGGCAAGATGTACTTGAGTGAACAAAAAGAGTATGATAGACATTTGTTTAAAAAAAATGAAATCTTTGTTTCTAGGGACCATTTGAATTCGTGTAAAATATAAAATTTAGCTGACTTTTTATATTTGAATTTGTGTGTGAAGTCAAATAAATATAAAATATTGATACAAATATTTTTGAAGAAATTTGAGATTATTTTGGGTTCAACCAATCAAGGGCTAAAGGCATAGTAGTAGGACGTGGGAGCGAGGTCCACATGCATCCATCTAGAAGGGATGCAAAATTGGCTGATTTGAAGTAATGTGGTTGAATCCATAATTGTCTGGTAGTGCACTACATGGGTCATGACAATGTCCATTGACCAAGGCTTGAATGCCCCAACATGATCCAGTGATCGAACGAGGAAAAGGATGAACACTGAGTTGGAGACTAATGAAAACCTGTTTTCAGTTAAGTATTATTAAGTTACTCATGAAGTGACATTTGTCAGGTTAGATGCGATACACAAATTTCATCCAGACGATCACATGTGTTGGTCATTCATATCAAACCAAACCTAAAAGAGGACCAAGGCAGAAGGAGTATCAGATCCACCAATTGAGCCTAAAGAAAAATCTTTGGAGGAGGAAAGTTTATCTAAAAGTGATGTAATGAGGGCGTGCTTGTCGAGGGTCAATATAAAACTATCTGAGGAGTTTCATAACAAAGGCCCTATTGATGTTGTATCTCTTCTCAAAAAGATGTCAATTGTTGACGATAGGTCAAGCGCTGATGTGGTGAGTGATATTTTACTCTCTTAAAGACATATTAATCAAGAAAGTCATTAAGAACCAACAAAACGAGGTTGTTGGTGCCGAGCACTCTATCATAGTTCTACTATCATTGTGTTGTTGCCACCTAAGGGATGCGGTGCTACAATTTCTTCCACCCTAGGGTTAAAAGGGGAGGATTAATTAACTTTCGCATTTCCTTTCTAAAGAAACCATTAATTGTGTTTTCAACTATGGATGGAGAGGAAATAGAGGTGGAGAGGCTCCCTAGGAGTAGGAGATGATAATCACCCCCGATTATTCCAATTCTAGAGCAGGTCATCAGTGTTGATGATGAAGCTGGAGTTATTGAGCCCCTCAATATTGATTTGCTCGTTGAAGCGATTGGTCCTACCTTTTCAAACAAGGATGGAAAGGAAGAAGAGAAGCAACTTGAAGATTCCCAATGTGAGGACCTAACTTAGAGGGGGAATAATTTCTTGATTCCTTTCGGTGTGTCGGAAGGAGAAGTGAATAAAGAGGTAGGCCCTTCGATATCTATCATTCTATCACTCAATAGCCAGCTTCAAAATATTATTTATGGCACAATCTCTTAGATGATTTGACTAGATAAGTGTGACATGCAACACTTTATTAAAATTTACTCATGACATGTGACACTTTATTAAAATTCTGTTGTTTAGCAATGTAGATCTCCTCATGAAGTAAGCCTTCCACTGTTGAATCCTTTGTGCAACTTCGTGTTGACCAACAATAAGGTCTACAACCATAATTGTTCGGATGGAATCATTTAATTCTCAACTGTCCACTCTTTTTTCTTCTATTAGCATTTATCACCCTTTTTGGCAAGTGTATGATTGATCCCACCATAACGACACAGAAGAAAGTAAATCAGTTGAATGCCGGTAGAAAAAATCGAGCGCTCAGGACGTAAATCGTGAGAAGTACTGGACGTGAACGTATGTAAATCTTATACAGTAAACACAAAATTAAACTTGATAACTCTTCATCCAGTACTTAGCACCAAATCATCATATATATATATATATATATATTTTTATAAATATTAGGTAGAAATTCATAATGCATAACTATATGTTATTACATAATATATGAAATTTAAAAAATATGATCAGTTACAATCAAAAAAAAAAAATATGATCAGTTAATTATAACGGCCAGCCATGACCGAGGTATGAACGTAAGCCAACACCACGCGATCGAACTCCGGCGGCGCCATGCTCCCAGCTCGCCGGACATTCCGACGCCTCCCCCCCGCAGCGGGCGCCGCCGCCCTCGGCCTCCGGCGCCGGCAAGCTCCCGCCTCCAGCCAGCACCAGCACATGTCAGCGTGCACGACCCGCAAGCGCGCCACCAGCTTAGCTGCCGCCGGCACAGCCAGCAGCCTCCGGCTCAGCTCTGTCCATGTCAGCCTCACCCTCCACAGCCTCGTCGCCGGCGTCTTCTTCTGTGGCGCCGCTTCGATCCTCTGATACGTTCGCTGGCGCCAGCTGGACCGCAGGCTCCTGTATGCGTAAGAGCTGAAGGACTCCATTATTGCAGTCGGGGAGCTTGCAGTGAAGTGTGGGGAAAGTTGGGAAGGGGGCAGATGGTCTAATTGAAGTTCTTTGGTGACAAAAAGTCAAAGTCAAATATTGACTTGGTCAACATTCAAATAGCTTGACTTATGTGGGTACATCTATTAATTGCTTAATCCTCAAATAAATATATTTCCTAATATTTAATTTGAATTATATTTCTTTGTATATGTCTCAAATGAGTCAAATTGATAAATTTAATAAATTTGCTACAATTTTTTAAATGGTAACAAATTTACCAAAAAAATTTATTTTTTACAAATTATTGTAACTTTTATGACGAAAAATATATAATGAATTTGTTTATAAGAAGTATTTAGTTAATTAGCTAGTATAGACCTGATTTGACTCGAATCCAATCTAAATTTTAGTCGATTGCGCAACAATTTTGATTAGATCAGAATTAAGACTTGACTTGATTATTCGTAAATTGGATTTAAAGTAACTGATTTAAAATTCAATCTAATCATCAATAATCTATTTCCATGCCTAACTTTGATTTTTTTTTTAATATTAAAATTTTATAAAATATCAAAATTACCCTCTCACCTCTCTCTTCTTTCTCTCATTTCTCTCTCCTCAAGCTGCTCAGCAGCGTGTGACCGCGCACAGCCTACAAACTTACTGCCATTTGTGAAGGTGGTTGCAAAAGGGTTATTTTCGAGCCAGCATTCCTTGCAAAGGGATGCACAGCCTTCGTTTGTGCTCGGAGCCACCGCGACATGCGACATCGCCCAACTAGCGGCCGCACAACCCCTCGCAAGAGTAGAGCCAGCCATCCTGCGGCCACCCACACGAGTGGCTGTGTGGTTACCAACCGCATGAGTTTGTGTGCAGCAGCGGCTTTACATGCTACTACATTGCGCACAGCCGGCAGCTGACATCCCCTCACAAGGGCTAGCTACCGAGACAAGATCAGCTCTTCTGTAACCATCAATTGTGCACGGTCACACACTGTTGTGCAACTTGAGTGGTGAAAGATGGAGAAAGAGGAAGATAATTTTATATTTTATAAAATTTTAATATTAATAAATTAAAATGGATCTAATTGATAGATTATATTCAACTCAAAAACTCATATATTAAATTTCTAAAATCAAAGATTCAGGTGATATTATGCTCTAAACAGATGTAATTTGCCTATTTCTTAATTTCAAAATAGTATTTGTGTTTCATTAATTTCTTTTTTTTTTTAACTTTACGTAAACATTATTTTCTGCTTTATTTAAAGGAACAATTACATATATAACCTCATATTTAGCAGATATTATACATTTAATTCTTAGAAATTATAAAATTTATAAAGAACTCCAATTATAAATCACATTTTATATATTTTATTTATTCTCGTCATATTATCTCATCTAAATTTTATCTTATTTTAATTATAATTGAAAATTTTAGATTTTAGTTATCGCTTTAAATAAGATAGAAATCTAATTAAAATAACAATAATATTGAATTATTTATGATAAACTGATGATAATCTAAAAATTAACAGAAATTTGAATGAATGATTTTATGTAACATTGATCAATTTTATTGTAAAAACTAGAGTATCTTACGCTAAAGACTTACTATAGTATACGAAAACAAATATTTTATTCTAATCAATAATACGTATAAATAATATTCAAGCGTGTAAAATATAATTCATAATTGAAGTTCTTCCTAATTTTTAAAAATTAAGTATAAAATTTATAATATTTAATAAATATAATATTATATGTGTAATTACCTCATATTTTAAAAGATTTTTTATGGCAAGACATATTTC
Source organism: Apostasia ramifera (assembly GCA_019297695.1). Lineage (NCBI taxonomy): Eukaryota > Viridiplantae > Streptophyta > Magnoliopsida > Asparagales > Orchidaceae > Apostasia > Apostasia ramifera. The sequence continues at coordinate 522,909 of JAEMOT010002397.1, read as the reverse complement.
AACGGTGCTATAATTTATTTTTTAAATAGAACTATTTTCATAATTATTGATTTAAAACTAATTAATTTTTAATTCAGAACTAATCTCATAATTATATGCCTCATCCAACCACTTAAATGTTTATTCACAAATATTATTTAAAAAATAAAATAAATAATGTGCCATCGTAATCCCATTACTCAGTGGCACCATTGAACGGTATATGATCGGCTTGTAAGAATAATAATTTTTTCCACCGTCTGATTCACTTCAAAACTAATAATAGACTTTGAACAGGTAATAGATTGAGCTCAACTTTAGTGGTCAAAAAAGAACTTCAATAAAGAAATTTTTTTTTTTTTAGTGTCATTAAAAAAAATAATTACATGAAATCATTTCATAAGTGGCTAAGTCAATGGTCATGGTTTGGATTCATGAGTCAGATTTGAATATGATGCGACTGATCCAAATTCAGCACGAACTGACCGAATTTGGGTTCACCTAAATCTGATCTAGAATATTAGTTTGAATCTGTCTATTCTTTTATTGTATATTAGTATATTAACTAAGTGAAAAAAATGAAAAATAAATGTCATTTGATAAAAATCTCACTTCATCGATATAACATTTCGTAATTCAAATATAGAAGTATTATCTGTTTTGGTTTTACAGAATTGCATGACTTTAGTACTTTCTAGTAAATCACTCATCTCAGTACTGCTTCAGCCCAAGCATATTTAACTACAAAGTTTCTCATTGTTAGCTTCACGTTTTTATTCAAAAATGTGCCTCTACCATTTGAGATAATATTATCTACTTATACAGCTCAAGATTTCCTCTTTTTTCGATTTGAGACGATTCATTCTTGTGCCCCTCTCACTACTATTTATCTGCTTAGAAGCCTGTCAGGAGCTGTACTTTACCTCAATGATTTCTTTCTTTTAAAACATTACCTGGCAATTACTCCTTACCATTTTTCGACCACGAGCATCGCAATCAAAGTTTCTTATGATTTGTTTCTTTTGCTATACTAATTCAATTAGGTGAACATGTACTCAAAAATAAGTTAAATTTTAGGAGAACTACATTTGTAATATTTTTTTAATAAATATTATAAATTTTACACCTAATTTTTAAAAATCACAAAATTTATAAAGAACTTTAATTATAAATTATATTTTATAGTTTATGCTTTCGGTTTGTAGCCACATAGTATGTTATCTAAGATGCTCATTCTTTTCCTATCTATTACTTTAAATGAAATGAAAATATGATAATTCAAAATAATGATTATATTTAGCCATTAAATTAAATTGACAGTGATCTAAAAATCAATGAAAGTTAAAGTAGACGGTCACATTTGACGTCGATCCAATTAATCGTGACAGATAGGGCATCTTTATAAATTAGACTTAACTTTTAAAAAAATTTAATTTTAATTTTGAAGAAAGTAAAAGAGCTGCAATTTGGTCCTTCTATTAAAATCCAGCCTTTTATATGATCACTCGAGATTGAAAAGTGAAATTTGATTATTTTTTAATGAACTTGAATCATTTAATTATATTAAAGAATAATTATGCTCTTTTAGTCCTCAAGCTCTCTAAAACTTTAAGATTTTAACATAAAAATTTAATTTTTATCGTCTTTTCTTTCTTCTATCTAAAACTTTAAGACTAAAAGAATAAAAATGTTATTATTTAAAAATAGAATGAATTATTGATAAATCCTTATAGGTTACTAATAATTACTTTTTAGTTCAGATTTAAAAAAAAAATTTCAATTGAATCATTAATTAAAACTATAGGAACTATTAGGTCCTCATTTTTTATCTTTTAGAAATGATATTATGTCATTATTTTATTTTACTTTTTAGTCTCTATTTTAAATTCTAAAGAATTGAGGAATTTCAAAAACCGTAAACTAAAGTATAATTACAAGTAAACTATGATGACCTATCAGTAATTTTTTCTCTAAAAAAATTAATGGTTGGAAATAATATGCTGATATAATGGCAAAAGTTTAAAAAATTAATAGTTCTGTCTTAGTTGGAACAAAATGGCAATCCTTTGACAACTTCATGGACCAAAATTTAAATTTTTCAAAAGTTTGAACTAAATTGTAATACCTTTTAGACTTCAGGTGCCTGGATGCAAGTTACCCTATAATTAATTATAAAAAAAAAAACAAAAAGAAGTATTCAACTATCTAGCTGGGCTTTGTTATCTTGAAGGCCAAAATTTGGGCTGATTAGTATTTGTTGGCCCAATGTCAGTGAGGGCTTTAAAATGTTGGGTTATATACAAATTTTGTGGGCCAATGCTATTTGATTAAGTCTATCTGTAAATTGGGCTTGAGATTGTAGGTTCATTAATGATTCTCAATTTTTTTTTTTTTTAAGTTAGACACATTCACTTCAATAACAAGAAATTATTATTTTTTATTGATAAAAATAGCAAGAAAATTTTACTATTTTACCTTTACGGACCTCCGATAGAGCGCAATAGAAATAAAAGATTCATATAGCCGACCCCACCTAGTGAGATTAAGGCTTGATTGTTATTGTTGCTACCTTTACGGACCTCCCCTCATCTCTCTCTCTCTCTCTCTCTCTCTCTGAATCACACTACCACCTTCCATACCCCTCCTCTCTTCCTCTCTCTCTCTCTCTTTCTCTCACTTTCTACCTCTCACTAGATATTGTTCAAGAAGAGCGCAATTGAGTTTCCCGTCATTCAGTGAGAGATTGATGAAGAGTAAGAGAGAGAAAAGATTAAGAGCTTCTTTAATTTAGCATGTAAAGAGAGATTAAGAGAAAGATTTGTGATTGATAACGTGTTTTTGGACAATGATATTAATTTTCATTTTTGCCAATGTTGTAATCTCGCTCTCTATTAAGTTCTCACACAAGAGTTCTCTGCTTGACTTTCATCTCCGATTTTGAACCAAATCTTAGATGACCAGTGTAAAAGTAAGTGCAGGAAGTGCGAGAAAAAGAAACGTAATAAACCTATAAAAATGATCTATTCAAATAAATTTAATTGGTTCCATCTCAATGAACCAAGCATAAAGATAGTAATAAACTTCAGTCCCAATAAACTAAATAATAGCGATCATCGAACTTACGAAATCAAAGTTATATATAATAAAAAAAAGCTTGAGATCTACATGCAAGAATTTCCTATCCTTAGGCCTTTGAATGTACCTTTTTTTTAGGAATAATTACCTACATGCCACACAATTTAGTTTTATTTATGTCTTACTCATCCATTCTTAGTTAATTACGCTATGCACACTCAAAATATTAAAAAATCTTACATATACACATTTTAACTTATTTCTATTATAATGAGTAATCATAATTTTTCAATAACCTAATTATAGCTAGATTACAAAAAATTTGATCCATTCATCATATTATTTTAAGAATATTTAAATATATTTTGAGTGAAAAATCCTAAACCTTAATATTTAGATGACGGCAAAGGAAGGAGATATCCGCGACGTGAATTGATTTTAGGATAAATCAGCACTTTAGTTTAGTATTGAGGAAGAGAAAAGTATGTAACATTAAGAGTAAAAATATAATTTTAATGATTTACTAACAGAATTTTTTTTTTTCAAATAGATTTTGATTAAGTTTTAACTCAAATGTGTGTATGTAAGATTTTATAATATTTTGAGCGTGCATAGCATAATTAACTAAGAATGGATGAGTAAGGCATAAATAAAATTAAATTGTGTGGCACGTAGGTAATTATATTTTTTTTTTTATGGACTGAATGCTCTTACCCTATGAACTATTTTGATGAGATATTTTGTGCCTTTCTTCATTATTATTGAGAGTAAAACTACAATAAAATACACAAAATTATGAGATTCACTCCATATGAAGGCTAGGGACCCCAAAGGCACCTACATATTGGCTTGAAAAAAAAAAGTACTGGCTAGATTCCTACTCTTTTTTTTTTTTTATGGGGACTAGATTCCTACTTATGGTATAGGATTTAAGGTAATTTAATAGTATTATAACTTTGATGAATATGCCTTAATATTAACAATTTAAGTATAAACTCATGAAAATAATTTTCCTAATGTTAAATAAAGGGAGGAATATCTTATTATTATTATTATTATTATTATTATTTCATGCATGGGAACATGTTGGAATAGAATAATTAATTTCATTATTGTTGATTATCATTATACATGGTAGAAAACTACAATATATATTAACCTATTTGTTGTCTAGAGTAGCTTATAATGAGTAAACCAATAAGTAAGGTTTTTATTATTGTGTTTATTTTCTAGGTTTTTGTGGTTAAATATAAATCTAAAAAATGATAAAATAAATATAAATGAAAGTTTTGATTATCAATTAACCATATGTTTTACACATTAGTTGTGTTTAAATGTTGTAGAGACTAGGGTTGATAATTATTTTGAAATTGAAAGTAGGTTAAATCGTCTAAATCTTAATCAAGTAGGTGTGATTTGATCGTGCCAAGACAATAGTGTTGGAGAAAACTTGCGATGCAAAACTCGACAGTTGAAATCCACTAACCGAATGAAAATGGTTTAATGGGTCTCTAAAGGGGAGATTAAAAGAAAGTAAGTACAAGAAATGCGACTTTTCGTAAGCCATGTAGGATCCTTGAAGTCAAATTATGAAGTTGAACGATAAGGTGGAGAGTTGAAGAGTCAGTGCTTTTTGTCCAAAAAAAAGAGTCCCTCCCAATCTTCTATCTCTTCATTTATAGATTGATAATAAAGAAAAGTAGTGATGACATTCAATACAATCTGCTATATCTTAAAATGTTTGATGCTATTTTTGAGATATTTAATTGATACTATTTAGGTCATTATGTGAGCTTATGTCACCCTTTTTGGATATTTCGAAATCTTTTGTTATAAGTTATTAGTAGATTATGTTATTCTAGTCCCTTTTAGAAAATATTATTTGAATCTCTATTACATAAGAGCATTTGAGTTCCTACTAGATAAGATTATTTAAATCCCTTTTTGTGACGCCTGTGGTCAAAGAGGGTGAGAAGTGATTATCGAGTGATGTTCCAAGAGAAATAAATCACTTAAAAATAGTGCAATTCCTACCAGACTTTTAGGCTGATAAATAGTGATAAGAGAAAAATATAAATGAATCATCCTATATCAGAATGTAAGAGAAGTTCTTAAAGTGTATAAATAGATAAAAAAAATCTCAAATGTTAGAAATACCTTTTCGAAAAAAATTATACTGCTAATAATGAGAAACTTTATAGTTAAGTATGCTTGAGATGACTGACCTCCTAGAAAATATTCAAGTCACGCAATTCTTAGAGATTAAAATAAAGAATACTTTTATATTTGGATCACGAGATGTTACACTTTTCAATAAAAGTATTTAGATATATTTTAAATAAGATTGTTTGGGTTCCTGTCAGACAAAGTTATATGAATTTTTTTTTTTATGAAATATTTCCAATTAAATTGAGTTTATAATTATGCTTTACCTATCTATGTGCATATATATATATATATATATATATATATCAAATTTTATGAAATTCATTAAAAATGACTCAAAGTAAAAATATTTTATGTTCACATGATATATTTTTATTTTTTTAACTTATATAAAAACAGAAATCTACTTCAAAAATTTGAACACAATTAAGTATCTCTATAAAATAGTAAATCAAATTAACTATTGAGATGATGCATATTTATTTCTATCTTAAACTTTTCTTCATATTCTAATTTTTGGGTTTGAAAATAATAAATAAATGTATCTATTGTAGGTCACATAAATAAATAAAAAATATTCATTAACTAAGAGTGATGTAGAAAAATATTTCATCTCTTGGATTTTAGAAGCACAAATCATCAATCAAATTGTAATTAATTAATTAATTATTCAATTAATTTGATAAATTTTATTTGTTTTTTCCTTTGCCCTATTCTTTTTGCTGATTTTGTTTGATTCTTGACCTCTCAACAAATTAAAAAAATGCTAAATATTGCAAATGATGTGAACTTATCCATTAAATCTATTATTGTAGGCCAATTAATAAGATGGAGTCAATTCAAGGTGTAGACCAAATTATGTTAAATTATGCTAATAATATCATTATTATTATTATTATTCAATAAACCTAAGGTCCCACATGCTGAAATTATCGAGTGTCGAAAGTTTTGGATTAATTTTGATAGAACCTGATTCAAAAAAATTACCGAGTTTCAGTTTCGACTGCTGAAATTCATCTGTTTTTCAAAATCTAATATGAATTTTCTGGACACAATCTGTAATATCTAATATATTTTTTGATGATAATATAAATTTATTTTATGTAGTATATATACATATTTTATAAAAAAAAATTAATACCAAATTACGCATATATTTTACAATCATTAAATTTATTTTATATTTTTTCACTAATTCAAGCATAATAATATAAAATTTAAGATAAATTGCATCCGGGTCCTTGAGGTTGGAAAGGTATTATAAATTGATCTAAATTTTTTAAAAATTTCAATTTAAGTCCCTACGATTGCAAAATCTCTATAAGTTTAGTCTCAATTAAGGCATAATTGCTAATTTTTTACTAATATGTTATAGAATTGCTTTTATTTATTAATTTTATAGCTTTTTAGAATATAATTTTAAAGTATTAATATTCATAATTTTAATTTTTAAATTTTTAATGCAAAGAAAATAAGAAATGAGATAAATTATCTTTTAAATTTTTAAAAAATAATAAAAATAGAGTGATGTAATGATTTTTTAGGACTTGTAACTATATTCAAATCAATGAAAAAACATGCAAATTTTCTGATCATAAAATTTATTATTTTACATATTATTTATTCATACTTTATAATTTATATTTCATACATCATAAAATCTATAAAAATTACCCACATGTCATAATCATGATACGTATATTTAGTGTAATATTTTTATAATTTATAATATGCATAATATAATAAAAATATATATAGTATTATTTATCAAATATAAATGATCAATAATATATAAAATAATAAATTTATTGTGACATGCAAATAATTAATAACAAAGATATATAGTCGTTGATTTGAATTGACAGTAATTCTTTAGCGAAAGCTAAAGTGGACAATTGTATTCAATGTCAAGCAATTATAGTGTGTAAAGTGTGACTAATAAATATTTATGAAAAGTACGTAATTATAATATATAAAGTGTAATTTATAAGTGAAATTATATTCATAAGTTTTATAATTTTTCAAATTAAGCACAAGATTTGTAATAAATCATGCCATAACTTTATTATATTGGCTATAATAAAAATGCATTAATTTTTCACATGATGAAAATAACTTCATGTTAGGTTAAAATTGATTTAAATTTCTCACCAAACTTGTGGTTGGGAGAGTTGACAATAAGAAAATTATTGCCTTGAACTCCAATGTGAAACACATGTTTTCACCTATTATAATTTACTTAAACATGATGCCTCTTATAAAGATGAGAATGTGAGATCAACAAAAAGTAAAATTTACATAAAATTAATGGTAAATTGCAAAGGAGCTCCTGAGATTAGAATTGTGCTGCAAATAGGTACCACATTTTGAAAAACGTAGATTTGGGTCCCCGAGTTTGTATTTACGCTGTCATTTGATCCCACGTCTGAAATTTACTGATTTTTTACTATTTTTACCTTTCGATTTTTTACTCACTCTCTACATTATTTTAAAAAATTTTAAAAAAATTATAAAAGTATTTTGGTCCTTATAAATATGACTAACAGTCAAATTTAACCATTACTGTCTAATTGTACCATAAAAAAAAAGATATTTAAACAAAGGGACCAAATGACAGCTCAAATTCAAACTCAAGGACTCAAATCTAAGCTTTTCAAAATGTGAGACCTATTTCCAACGTCATTCTAACATTAAGAGCTCCTGTGTAATTTACCTTAAAATTAATTATATGATAATTGAAATTAACAAAAAAAAATTAAATTTGAAAATAAATATACTTCTTTGTCGACATTTGACATTATTTTTTTCCTCACTAATAGCATGTAGCTCAAATTGAAAAACATACTTTCGATTTCATTTTATATCTTACTTCCAATTGAATTGAGTTTAGTTATCAATTCATTTTCTTGAGTTGATATGAATGTGTATTATTAATAGCATTAATATATACTTATATATAAGTAGAAATATTATATATTTATTTTTAAAGTTATAATCACAATAAAATATGTGCATATTACCTTATATTATATTATATATATATATAGTGGAAAAACTTGAATGTATAAACTTATATTAGTATATACTAAGGTGTCATTAATTTTCAGCAGACTAAATTCTAATTAATCATGAGAAAACTAAAAAAAAAAAAATTGAATAGATTAAAAGGACAAATTACATACAGGTAAGTCTTAAATTTTGAATAATACAACTAATTAAGTCCATGAGATCGATAATTTATTACTATATAATTCTTTTTTCACCTCTAATGCAATATTTAGTTTAAACTAAACAATTAAAATATTAAAAAAATGAAAGAACCAAACTATAATAGATTGCCAATCTCAAGGACTTAAACGTTACAATTTGAAATACGCAAACCTACATGTAAAACTCTAAAAATCTTTGGACCGCCTTGTAAAGATCTAAAGAACTCAGAGAATTATTTGCAATTTTCCAGACTATCTTACACTTTAATAAATAATTACGAAGAAGTCCATTTTAATATATGCTAAATTTACATTAATAATAAGTAGATAAGAATCAGATTCCACGCAAGGAAAAGCACTGGATAGCAAAACTTTTTCAAAAGCATTATTTAGGCCTTTGCATATATATCTTCTAAATTTATTTATTTTTTTTATATCGATATATATATGTTTGACACGAGAAAAATATTGGGGGGAATAATCGAAGAAACGATTTTTACTTGAAAATCTCTTGAGCGGAAAAACTACTGCGCCAAGATCACGATGGCTACAAAAAATTTCACTGAGAGAAAGCTAAGCTACAGTGGAGAGTCCAACATCCAGAAAAAGAAAGACATGTCTCTTTGTTTGTAGTTGTCGTAATAAAGAAATAGTCTTCATTATTGACATGGCCTGGGTGATGGTTGCACTTTAGAAGTCTGGTGGCCCTGTTCGTACGGGCTATACGGTCTGTACAGTCTGGCTACCTTTCTTCAAAACAGCATGAGATCTGTCACTTTGTGCTGATACTGAGCTCGGGCAATTCGACTCGGGGAGTTCAACTTAGGTTCTTCAACATGGGCTTTTCGCCGTGAGCCCATCGTGCGCCGCCCATGAGTGCCGTCGAACTTCCCACGTATGCACTTCATGTGTACGCCTCGAATGCGGTAACATGAATCCAAATATAATATTTTTATTTTTTTGAAAAGATATATATATATATATATATATATATATATATATATGTATCTTTTGCTTTGAAGAAAAAGGCATAAAACAGGGGCCAAAACTCCATTAAATTAAAGGTTTAGTTTTAGTCAAAAAAGTTATGTAAAGATCAACAAACATGCATGATAGATGCATCATCTTCTTCGCTGCCAAAAAAAATCTGCATAGCCATGATGGGTAATGTTTAATCACAAATCGAGGACGAGGATTGCAGCAGCGTCACGATCTACACGAGTTTGAGCGAGTTGAATCTCAACTCAAAATCGCTACTTACAGACTTTTACGATTGTGAACCTTCTCCTCTAAGGTCACACTATTTGATATCCTAAATTAGAGTTAATTTCTTTGGGCCTATAATCAAGTATGTCATATCATACTTAAAATTTAATATTAAAAATTAATTATATTTCAGATTATATATATAATTTAAAATAAAAAAATTTAAATTTACGTCTCATCCTATATGTATATTAAAATTAACTTATATCATATTTTTCACATATCTCAATATAATGATTAATTTTATTTTATATTATTTATAATTTTTAATAAAAAAATATTTTCATTCATATTTAATTTTAATCATATTAAAATTAATTTTTACAGACAAACAGATATCTCTCCTATGGGTGACAATTTATACCCGTACTTAATTAAATCGCCCAGCCTATCTCTAATGAGACGGATATAAGTACTCAAATTTCACCAGCAACCTGGCCCACCCTATTATGAAATGGAGCAGGTTTGGGTATAAGTCAATCATACTGGCCCCGTCCCGTACCTGACTCGATACAACTTAAAAATTTTAAAAATCTGATACTAAAATGATGCATTTCATGAAAATTAATCTATTTCACTTTTTATAATAATCTTAGTGTACTTTTTTTAAGTATTTATGTTTAAAGTTCTAATAGTTACTTTTTAGTTTTATAATTATTTAAAAAAATATTTATTTTTTTTAACGATGGAAAAAATTACTTGTAAATATTCACAATTAAAAAATGGATAGATTTGTAAATAAATTTTAAATTTATTATACAATTAAGATTTTATTTTAACTTAAATATTCATAAATTTAATATATAAAATTTTGTAGTATTTTAACTTACGTATATAATGTTATTTTTTTTATATTAAACAGTCTTTGTTGTCTTTCAGGGGCAAACTCATGATTAAATCACAAACCAAGAGTGGGTCCGGTCAAGTAGCCCGACTCACCCGGACTCGCCTCACAGAGAAGAAGCGGAGCGGGGAGGGGCGGGGCGACTCTTCCTTTATTTTTCTCAATAGTAAAATTCATTAATTGCCTAAACTTACAAATATAGAATTTCTTTAAACTACCTTATAAATTTCATACACATGTTTTAATTCTTTGTTTTCAGTCTATTTGTTCTTCTTGCACTTTTCTACGAGGCCTTCACTGCATAATATTTTTTATTTTTTCTCGTGCAAGAATCCCCACTATAATCTTCTTCTAACTAGAATTTCGATCAACTGATAAAAATAATTGCAAATTTTAAGTGTAAAATATAAATGTTGGTGAAAATTGATTAGGTTTTAAGATTTTTAATTTTAGGCCCTGTTTGGCGCGAGGACTAAATCAGGACCAAAATAATACTAATTTAAAAAATAATAACAATAATAATAAATAATTTTTTTTAATCATTCTACACAAATTTTAATATAAAAAATATCATTTTATTTCACATATTAAAAAATTTTCAATAAAAAAATTAACTTTATTTTACATTCTAGACTAAAATACTCGATTCGAATATTTTGATTTGGGATGTGAAATAAAGTATATGTTTTTATTGAAAATTATTGAGTATGTGAAGTAAAATAATATTTTTTGATATTAGAATTTGTGTAGAATGATTAAAAAATTTTATTTATTATTATTATTGTTATTTTTTAAATTAATATTATTTTGGTCCTGATTTGATCCTCGCGTCAAATAGGGCCTTAAATAGTTGTCTGAGGACAAGATCAATAATGATCCAACTAGTTGAAAAATAATTTTCAAACATAAAAAAACATGTAGAAAAATAGAATCCATATATAAATAATTAATTATTTAATACTAACCCTTTGGACTAAGTTATCAATATATAATTGATTTTATTTAGTTTATATTGGTCAAACTTTCCTCAAAATTTATTTATTTTGAATTGAGCCTAATCTGATCATGTTTGATTAATTAATTAATTATTTAATAAATTGATTCATTTTCAATGCCCATTATTTGCGAATAAATTAATATTTGGGATAATAAAATCTTCTCATTAGGAATAGATTATAAAAATCCTGTGATATTTAAAATATGGGAATTTATATTTGTGACTCTTAAAAAATCTTTTTTTAAACAACTCTCCATATTTTGAATATAAATTTACAATTGATTTTTATTTATCATCTATTATTTTAACCCATTTAACCCATGAAATTAAAATTATATCTATTTCTTTATTTAAGGGCTATATATAATTTAATCCTTAAATGAAATTTACCATTTATACTTTTCATATATATTTTTTGAAATCTCTTTTATTTGAATTTTTATTTATTTTTAAAATCTTTATTTTTTCATAAATGTAATTTTATTTAGATATGTTAACCCCTAGTTGGGTTAAAGAATTGACAAATACAAGTTAGCATAAAAATATGAGGTGTTATCTGTAAATATTTGATTAAATGAATGTCATTTGTAAGTATTTGATTTAGTGAGTGACACTCTAAAAAAAAAATTGGGGTGATAAATATAAATTCCCTTTAAAATATTATCATTCCTCAATTATTTCATAAAATAATGTGTATTTGACATTATATTGGTCAAACTTTCCTGAAAATTTATGCATTAAATCTATGAATATGCCATTTTCATATGAATTAACTCTAATTTGATCAAATTTAATTAATTAATTCAGATTTTGTCATTCTCATATTTTTTAATTAAAATCATTATCAAAATCATAAAAATGATAATTATTATGATTAAAATTAAGGATCTACATTTTAACTCAATAAAGAAACTTAACTGAAAGATTAATAAATCACATATATCTTACTGAAATTCTTAATTAAGATTTAACTTTTGGATAAGTACTTTTATTTATGGGGATTTACAAGCAGAATACTTGTAAAAATATTAACTTTATTTCACATTCTAAATCAAAATATTTGATTTGAATATTTTGGTCTAAGATGTGAAATAAAATTAATATTTTTATTAAAAATTATTGAGTATATTAAGTAAAATAATTTTTTTATATCAGAATCATGTAGAATGATTAAAAATATTATTTATTATTATTTTTTTTTTAAATTAGTACTATTTTGATTTTAATTTTGGTCCTCACGCCAAACAGAGCCTTAAACTATATTTTTTTTTACAAATTAATCACTCAAAATTTTTTTCCATTTTGTGAATATATTTTTTGTTTTTTGTATTTTTTTTTAGATAGAGATAGATATTTTCTTCCATGTCACATCTAAATATAAAAGATAATACTATTAAAAAAAAGAAAAAATATCAGTATAATATTGTAAGATGGTTAAATTGTACTTTAAAGATATTTTATGGGTTATTTAGTTTGATCTTATTTTGACAAAATATTATGTTGTTTGAAAAACAAATTTTTATTTAATTTATATAATAGTATAACAAATTATAAAAATTTTATTTTAAAATAATAATGTGTAAATTTTTTATAATGAAAAGAGCAAATTAATGAAAGGACTTTTCAGTTTATCTATAATTACACTTTGATATATATTTTTTGAAATACTTAATTTAAGTCTTTAAATTAAAACTATGGACCTATTAGGTTTTATTTTATTTTTTTAAATAATTCAAAAAAATTAAGAAGCTAAGCGAACAATTTAAAAAATGTGAATCAAATTATTGGTAAATGTTAAGAACTTATCAATTATTTATCTTAAAAAATATTTATCTTTATTTCACCTTAACAAAGCAAAAAAAAAAGAGATGAGATATAAAACAGTAATGAAGATTAATTAAGAACATAAAAGATAACTAAACATCTAAGTAATATCGATTTTGATAATTAAATAATATATGGTAAAATGTAGATTACATTGAATTAAATTGAATATAAAAAATTATAACTAAGATATTGTAACATCCCGTGATCTCATTATAGAGGATCTCATTATAGAGGTATTGTTTGGCTTTAGAAAAACTGCGTAGCTTGAGCACTTCCCAGGAGATCACTCATCTCAATGCTACTCCAACCCAAGCATGCTCAACTATGAAGTTTTTCATTATTAGCCTCACATTTTTGCCCTAAAAGGCGCATCTATTATTTGAGATCACGTTATCTACTTATACAACTTAGGATCTTCCTCTCTTTTCGATGTAGGACGATTCATTCTTGTACCCCTCTCACCACTCATTATTCGACCTAGAAGTTTGCTAGGAGCCGTACTTTGCCTCAATGATTTCTTTTTCTTAGGACATCATCCGATGATTTTTCTCTCTTTTTGATGTAGGACGATTCATTCTTGTACCCTTCTCACCACTCATTATTCAACTTAGAAGCTTGCCAGGAGCCGTATTTTGCCTCAATAATTCCTTTCTCTTAGGACATCACTCGATGATCATTCCCCGCCCTTTTCGACCACAGCCGTCACAGGCCCACCAGCTTTTGCCTGGTTCGTCCTCGAACCATATCGTACTGTGTGAGGTCAGCTCTGATGCCATATTGTAACTTCTCGTAATCTTATTGTAGAGGCATTGTCCGCTTTGACTTTAAGAAAACTGCGTGTCTTGAGCACTTCTCAGGAGGGCAACCATCCCAGTGCTACTCCAGCCCAAGCATGCTCAACTATGAAGTTTTTCATCATTAGCCCCACAGTCTTGCCCCAAAAGGCGCCTCTACCACTTGAGATCACGTTATCTACTTATACAACTCAGAATCTCCCTCCCTTTTCGAAGTGGGACGATTCATTCATGTGCTCCTCTCACCACTCATTATTCGATATAGAAACCTGCCAGGAGCAATATTTTGCCTCAGTAATTCATTTCTCTTAGGACATCACTCGGATCACTCTCCACCCTCTTCGGCCACGGCCGTCACAGATATCTTTTAAATGTAATGCATATAATTATTTCTTTTATATTAATAACAATTAGTAAAATTAGTAGATACAAAAAAATGCATGCGTTTTAAATACTTTTCAAACTTATATAGCCGTGTTTTATATGTGCTCTATGTGTAACTTTTTAATGTTATGAGACAAAATTAATTTTATCTTTCTTATTATTTTTATACAAATTATTTGAATGCTGCGACTTGTCATGCTTGACTTCAATTTCAAGAAGTACATTTTTTTAACAATTTTAATAGTATTGATAAAAATATTTATTATAAAATTTGACTTTTAATTCAAAAAATAAGAGTTTTAAGAAATTTTGTTTTGAAAACGTAATTTAATTAATTTCTACTAGAAGTTTAATTCTTAGTGATTTTAAATTGGCTCAATTAAAATTTAAATTAATCTAAAATTCAAATGAATTAAATTAAATTGAAATAAGCTGGACTCTGTTGTTCTCACCCACCCCAATTCCGCTCTCTCCAAGGAAATGCCAAATGCAAGCAACCAATCCCGTGCCTGAACGTGTCCGGCGGCGAATGGTCCACGTTTCATCGAAGAGGCGTACGTTTACGTCGACATTAATCTATGCGATTATCCGCATACAATGGCTATGCGGACAGAGATATTCCTTGCGCATAATTCGTGCGGTGCGGCGCACGCATCTGTTTTTAATTTTTTTTTTTTTTTTTTTGCAAGGTGCTGGGAGAACTGAGAAGGTAAGTTAAGTATAATGTGATGCTTTTAACGTCCGTTACTTGACGGCCACGCAAAGTGCCCGGGCTCCAGCTCACTGCAACCCCTCCCGACAGCATCGTTACGCTGCCGTTAGGTAATTCTTTTTTTTTATTTTTATTTTATTTTATGCCGTTAGGTAATTCTAACCAGGCTTGTCAACGGATCGGATCCAAATCGGATTGACCCCGACCCGGATCCAATTTCAATATATCCGAATCAGATTAAAAATCGGATCGGATCGAGGTTTACCCAGATCCATTCCTTGACCCGCCACGGTTCGAATTTTCGGATCGAATTTCGGGTCCTGAAACTTTTTTTAAATAATTTAACTCTATTTTTTTAATGACTATAACTATTAATTGCATATATATTCTTATATTTTTAAATAAAATTTTGATCACTAAAATTTACAATATAAATTCATTATAGTAGAAAATATAGGGATGATATATAAATATCTAAAGATCATATCATTGATATCAGCATTATATCACAATATTACAAAACATAGAACCAACAGTGTAAATAAAAATATTACACAAAAAATAAAATAACGGTAAAAAATATTTGTAGCTATTAATCCCACCTCACAATGCAAGCACTTCCTGTTTACTACAGTTAAAATAATTTACAATAGTCTCTTTAATAATTATAGACCTCAGTCACATTTCAAAACTTTCATAAAATAAAACAATAATTAACATATACAATTAAATAATAAATATATAAATACGTAAAATAATTTCATACTTATAAATTTCGAGTCGGATTTTTTTGGGGTCGGATTAGCATCAACCCGGATCCGACTCGACAATACTTAAACGAAGCGGGTCGGTTCTTCGAAATTATCGTGCAGGTCAAAAATTTATTCTGTTTCATAAGATAATCGGTTCAGCTCACGGATCGGATCGGATCAAGATCTGACCCATTTACAAGCGTAATTCTACCATGCACGTGTTGGCAACTTAACACTTTGCTCTTCTCCTAACGTAATTATGGGTGTTAATATGAATCAAAGATTGAAAATCGATCGAAAATTGATCAAAAATCGAATTGATTTTAGATCGAATCAAAATTGAGTCGATCTAAATGAGCCGACTAACGAGTCAAAAGTTCGGCTCGGCAATAATTTTGAGCCGATTTTGAGCCAGGATCAGCTCGGCTGGATACAGCTCGAATTAAAATATATTTTATATTATAATACGTATATATAATATATATTAAATGTAATATATATGTATGTTATATAATATATATATATATAATAAATTGAGCTGATCTTGAGTTGGATTGAGTCGAGCTTACCTGTCTTAAGATCAGCTCAAAAAAAATTACGATTTGATTCATTTTCGAGCCGGCTAGAAAATGAGTAGAAATTAGCTCGAAGTCAATTGGAATCAACTCGAGCAGGCTCGAAGTCGAACCCAATCGAGCTCAAGTCGATTTTGAATCGATCGAAATGTAATCAATCTGATTTCGAGCCGGTATTGGTTCGGCTCGAAATCAGATCAATAACCGCACTACACGAAATACAATGACTTATTATTTTCATAAAGAAAATCGCCATCAAAATGATTTAAGCATGTTTCATAAAAGAAATGCATATGATCTGATTACAATGGCAAAAAAAATTATATTTTAATATAATCTCACATATTTTTATTTTACATATATATCATATCATATGAAAATACAAATTTAATTTCGTCAACCTCTTTATTGATATTTATATTTTTATATAATTATTTTTAATTACAATTAAGCTTGTACAAAAACATTATAAATATATTATTATCAAGATTTTGAATGTCTCTCTACATAAATTACTTACACAAGAAAGTAAGCTACTCACATTTTTATATTTTTATACACGATATTTTCGATTAATATATGCAACAACGGTAATAGTGTGAGTAGTCAATATAAACAACATCTCGTATTATAAATTACACTCAGATCTCTGAGTTTAACACTTAATATATATATATATATATATATGAAGAGAAATTTTCATATTATAAATAAATAACACTATCTCTCGAATAATATATATTACAGAGGAGTCAGTGGCGGAGCTAAGACCTCAAAACACAGGGTCAAATAAATTATTTATAACAATAATATAAAAATTTAAAACTATTTAAATTATAAAATAATTAAAAAAATTCAAAAATCTTACTATTATAAAACTAACATAAATAATTTTCTATAAACTTCAATTATAAGTGAATTATGATAATTAATTGATATATTTTTTTATTATTATTAATAATTTTTTTACAATATATTTTTTCTAAAAAGTTAAAATGAGAATTTAAATTATATTTCATTTAAAGTGAAAGATTAGATACCTCAAATAAGTAACCAATAAAATAGCTACTCATAAATTAAAATTTTAATACACTAAATTATTCATTGAATTAAGTACTAGTTCATTAAATATTTAGTGAATTAAAACTCTAAATTATGAACGATCAATTGATTATTTATTAGAGCTATATAACAATTTTTTAATTTAAATATAAGATATGTAATAAGTTCTTTAAGTTGAATGAGTTCTCACCAACATGAAGTCCATTTATATGATTTATATATTAAATAATTTATAAAAAAAAATATGAAAAATTAAAATTATAAGTTATCTAAATAATTTATTAATCTAATATTATTTTTTTCAGCTTATTATCTCAATTTACGACATAATATTTATCACATAAAACTAAGGACTAAAAGTAAAAAAAAAATTTAAGAGTTGTAAGTTAAAAAAAAAAATCAGGGGATGCAGTTGCACCCCTGATCCCCATGTGACTCCGCCACTGAGAGGAGTTATGCTACAATTCTCTTATTATCTTTCACAAATTATTTATTATATTATATGTTTTTGAAAACATAGAAATATTTAATTTATAATTACTTGTTGTTCCTGGTGGGTCAATATTATACTGATTGTATTTATCAAGAAAATTAATATTTATTTATTTTTTATTGAAAGTTATGTTTCTTTTATATGTACTTTTTGATATATATATATATATATATATATATATATATATATATATATATATAGATAGATAAAAAGTTTTTTGTAAGATTAGATCTGATCCCTATCCAAATTTCATATGAATTGTTAAAAATTTCAACTTGATTTTTTGAAATTATGTTGCAAGCTAAAAAACTTCTTGATTATCTTTATCTGACGTTTTATGATAAATCTTGACTAAGTTTTGGATAATTTTTTTTTTTAAATGTATGAGTTTAGGATTACTACGACTTAATATTTTTCTTTTGTATAAAAGATTTGTAAATGAAGTTTGAGTTTAAGTTGAGTCGACCGGTTAAGCCAAATTTCGATCGAGTTGATAAAGATTTAAAAAAAAGTGATATATATATACATGATATAAAATTATGTAAAAATTTCATGTTCACGCTCGATTTTAAAAAAAGAAAAGAATTTATAATAATAATAAAATTATTATGAGTGGTTTACAACTTCGTGATAGTTGCTTTTATATTATTAGATTGAATTTAAAGTAAATTATAAAATATTAATTAATAATAATTAAATTTTTTAATTTTTAAAATTTGCCTTCTAGTACTTATTTAAGATTAAGAATTTTTAGTAATAAAGTTATACTGAGGCTTGGATTTAAAAGTTTAAGATTTAGAATTTATTGTCATTTTTATCAATTTTTTAAAAATTTATTATGAATTTATAATGTTTTCAAATTTATGTGACCTCTACGTAATTGCTTTATCTGCGTGGCTGTTGATCCTGAATTGATACGCTAATGGAAAATTATTGAGTTCGGACGGCGCACCGTTCAGACGCTCAATCAGAGGGCGCCACGTGTGCCTGGACCCAGCTGTATGGCACACTCCGCAGTAAAATATGGAGTTTTTTTAATTGAATTTTAATGATATTATCAATAAAAAAATTAAATACACTAAAACATATAATTATTTTCCATATAATAATAGATAAGATAATTTAAAGTTTTAATGGCATACTCCGCAGATTAATTAAGGATAAATTATTAATGGGTTGTTATATGTAATTTTTTTTATAATTACATTTTGATTCATATGTTTCAATATATTTCTGTTAAGTTTTTACAATTTACGTAATAGTACACTGAGGTCATTTCTCACAGTTATCCCAAATAGAATTTCATAATCTTTTATCTAATTTTTAAAATCTAAACTAATTTTTAAAATTTATATTTCGATTATAAATATTTAAAATCCATCAATCAACAAATATTTCAATTTTCTCCTTGGGAGATTCACCTACCAAAATTTTTAAAAACTTTATGGTATAATAATATTTTTAATATTTTAAATTTAAAAAAATATATTATATTTCTTTATTGCATTTCTCATTTCCTTTTTTATCAAATAAAATACTCCTATTTTTACTGGGCACTTTTAATAAAAAAAAAGCTGTTATTAACGTATCTAATTGTTTTTTATTATGACTCTTTCATATAAATAAAAAATTATGCGGTACTTTTTAGTAAAATTATTTTTACTATTTAAGCCTCTTGTTATAATATGACAAGAATGTGCTACTTCTATAAATTTTTTAATATTAGAAGAAATAAATGGCAATTGTTATAAATAGTTCAATTGGTTTCTCTGATTTGAGATTTTAGTTTTGTCGTTACTATCGAACTTATTATTTTGTCAGCAATTTTTCACGCTTTTGCCCATCAAAGGATAAGGAAGAGTGCACGTGTGTGAGTACTATGATGATAATAGACTAATATTTTACGATAACAACAGACTAAAATTTGATGATGACGAAGAAGAATGAAGAGGAGGTAGAATGAGAGGAAGGGAAGGAGGCAATGATAAAGAATTAAAGTTCAACAATCGGTGAAGGAGAAGGCGGCAATGGGTTGAGGTTCGGTGACATCGGCTTAGGCATGGAGACGACGAAGGAGAAAGGGGAGGAGGGGGAGGGGAAAAAAAAAAGGAGAAGAAAGTAAAATTAAAGTTTTGTATATGAATTAAATAAATATTTCTTAAATGCTAGCAATTTTTAACCATTAGTACTATGCCCTTTTTTATTTTAGCGGTGGAGAAGAAGTTTGTATAAATTTTTAGATTTAGGAGATCCTGTGTTCGAATTTACATTACTATAATTTTTAATTAAAATAAAAAAACTCTAATATTTGAGATAATGAATAAAAAAAATTTAACTTTACCATTACAATGTAATTATTACTATCAAGAAAAACTTATAGTGCAATTATAGAAAATGAATTATCTTTTTATTGTGCTATATTTAGCTTTTACTTATATTTTGATAAGTGTTAATTAATTGAAATAAGTTAGGAGCTGTTCTATAATTAAATGAACTTTATTTTACAAAAATAATTTAATTAGTGCATACATACACAATTTTTTATCTTTTAAGCATCATGCACATCTCAAACATTCACATAATAAAACGATAATAAATCTTTATTAAATTTTTCGTACCCATGCTCGATAAACTCAATACATGCCATCCCAGATTGTGATTAGATAATCACATGTATAATTAATTGTATATCCACGAGATATCAAATGAGCTCACGAAGAAATACATCAGTCTTGATGAGAAGCCAATTACGATCGATTTATGGTGTTTATCGGGTGATCTACTCTTTCAAGGGCATGATTATATATGATGAATATCTTGAGACAACTTCAGTCTATGGCAGATATGTTTGCACTTCTTACATCAAAGATGATCAATACCTTCTCCTCTCAATAATATCATAAGTTTATCATATAAACAATGTGATCTTTCTCTGATATCTGATTTTGATTACGTTTTCTTCTTTAGGAAAATCATCTCTTGTTATCATCAAATTTCTCTATCAATAATATCATAAGTCATACAAGACTTTACACTAATTAAGCTTCTATGAAGAATTTTATTATAAATTTATATCTGTTACCCACAAAAATTCATTATTTTTAAATAGCATCCCTAATTTAGGGTGAATTTATAGGCAACACTTCACTTTTGAAGTTAGATAAGGGCGCTGCATGAAAATAATTGACTTTAGGGGTTACCGTAAGTATGGCCAAGTCTACTCTGAATTATGTTTGAGCAAACTAGGGCCGTTATATTCCTCGAAGTGGCAGATGGATAGCAATGGATTCCAGCATTCCACGCACTCCAAATATAGTACATAATTGCGACCCACAGTAAAACGAAAGGGTTATTACAGTTTTTAATAGCCTAACCCTTTTATCATTGCAAGATTTGCTTCACACTTCTTTTACTCCATCCTCCTTTCACTACTAACGGTAACTTACCGCATCGTAGGCATGTCCATCGTATGTTGAATGTTTATCGCGTTATTGTACATATCTATACAAAATAGTTAGTATAAATAAGATTACTGTTAGAGGTGGCTGGGTCTTAGCTCTGATGAGCCCGAGGGTTATTTCCTCGATCCTAAATATAGCAACCCAACTTGAGAGTTGGCTGTTGTCTGTGAAGATTTAGTCCCCATTTCTCTATCGATCTTGCCTTTGGGAGAGAGGCATGTCGTTTACTTGAAATTTGTCATATTACTTGATCAATGGCATGAAAGCCTAAGAAAAAATATTTTTTAGAGATTTTAGGGTTTGTTTGGTTCGAATTTCTTTTGGTCAAATATAAATTTTAACTATAAAAATTAATTTTATTAAACACCTAATATAAATACACATATTAAAAATTAGCTTTATTTCATATTTTATATACTTTTTAATATTAAATTATTTTTTTTAAATTAAATTTATAAAATAAAATATTTTTTTATTCAAAATTTAACTCCAACTAAAGGGAGCCTTTAGAGATAACTATCAGATAACAATATTTATAATATTTTTAAACTTTTTGATCTTTATCTATATTTTTATATAAATATTTGGTGAAAAAAATATAAATATAAATGGTTTTTAGTCAATGTATAAAATAATCAGGGTGACAGTTTTTTTGTTTTTTGATAATAAAAATGGCACAATTAGGATTTAAATCCCCGGCTTTAAAACCCAGCTTAAATTATCAGAATTCAGTACTTTTATATCAATTTTAATTGAAACCAATTAAAAAAAACTATTGTGTTTTTAATTTAGGTCAAAAATGCTAAAACTCAATTAAAATTATCAAAATTTATTTTTATTTAAATTTATAAAATTTAAATAACTTGTAGAAAAAATCAAAATTATCAATATCAAAATTATCGAAGCTGTTAAACTACCGAAATAGGTACTTTTACCTTGTCAGTAAAATCAAGTTTTAAAACTTTGATCGAAATTTTTCCTTTTAAGATGACTTATTTAATAGTATAAAAAAAGACAACTTATTTAAAATTTACTTGGGTTTTGATTAAAACAGAATGATCCAAAAAAATCTAGGCTACTAATTTCAAAGAGACAGAAGATTTTGGGTATCAATATATAAAATTTGAGAACTTACGTGCAATAACATGCGGATGTTAGGACCCAAATATAAGTTATCCAACAAAGAATCCCGTTAGAACTAACTGACGGAAGCCGTCGGCTGATGTTAACAGCTCCGTTATCTGTATTTCGTATAAGAAGCCGTGAAGCGGCTTTGCTTCTCTCGGTCGGCAGGGCGGACGAAGCTGAAGGGCTGATGGACTTCAGGACGTGCGCCGCCGTCGAGGATTCCGGCGTGAGGGCGGCGGCGGCGGAGGCCCTGGAGGCTATATTGGAGAGGCTGAGGTCGCGGGATGTTGAGCGAATGATCGAGGCGGCGAGGGAGATACGGCGGCTGACGAAGACGTCGTCGAGACACCGCCGGCTGCTCGCCGGGGCGATAGATCCCCTAGTGGCGATGCTGCAGAAGGAGAAACTCGAGTGTCGGGAGGCTGCAATCCTTGCGCTTATCAATCTCGCCGTCAAGGATGAGGGGTATGTCGATTATCTAGGATTTCTTGTTTTTTGTAGTAGTTTCTATGGGATTCTAGGAATTTGAATAGGTCATTCTCCGCTTGTTTGCACATAACTGGAAGGAAATTGGAATATTTTGCACTTGGGATTATAATTTAAATCATGCTTGAATTTTGAAATTTAGGTGATCTGTGATGTTGAATGCGATTCAGTGTATTGATTTTTGATCTGTAAGCCTGAGATAATCTTCGGTTTGGAAAGGGGGAAAAAACTGCTATCAGTTCTTTCATCAAGTCCTCTTTATATGATGGCTTCTTTTATTTTAGACTACATGAATGGGAGAAATTGTTGGGTTCGGACAGAGTAACAGGTCAGATTTTCATGCTGCACAAGCAGGTCCCACCTGCAGCGCGCCATTTAAATTCGTTGTTCAGCTGCATAGAAGCTACCTAAGGGATCAAACATTCTTCTTAGGGGAATTTCATTGCTACATAGGATATTTTTATGCTGCTCAAGGGAAATTTTTCATTATTTTTGGCATGTTTCAACCCTTATATAGCATATTTCAGCCCCTACAAAGAAAAAAAAAGTCTCTACATAGCAGCAGGATTCCCTATGCAACAGCAAATTTCGGCTATCTAGCAAAGAAATGATCTTGCGTTTTATAAAAATATCTCTACATAGTTTACAAGTGTTACTTCGCTGTTGAATAGTGCAGCTATGTATCTAATTTCCCGTGTGGGGCCTGCTTGTGCAAGCGCCACCAAAAATTTGGCTTGTTACTTTGTCTGAATCCAATAATTTCTCCATGAATAGGGTGGAGAAGTCGGATTTTTGATATATTTGAATGCATTGGGGCTATATTAGCAAATACACAAAAATCTTGACTTTCTGATATTGTGTCATAAAGTAAGAAATCCTACAAGAAATATCATCTTTGAAATCTTATAATGTTCAGTATTTCTCTTCTACATCACAGCATGCTGTGTGAACTTGATCATATCGCTGTAGTTCAAGAGATATTAGAAGAGGAAGAAGTGAAGTTTGATTTAGTTGCAAACATTACTAAGTTGAATTTGTCTGGTTAAAGAGCTTTTTAGGTGTTCAACAGGAAACATGGGGTGCTATGTGAAAAATAAAATTGAATGATCGGTCGCTATGACTTGATCTTTCTCCTTCTTAAGTCTTCTGGTATTATTAGAGCGTTTTTACCTATAAACACTTGTTGTCCTCTTTGTTTAAAGTCTTCTTTTCAGGTTGTCATTGCCTAATGTTACCTTCTAAATTTTAATTGTTCATCTCAAGTGAGATATTAATTTCAAAGTTCTCAGTACCACTTAATATGGTACAAAAGTAATATTTAGGGGATTTTTTTTCATCAACCTGTTTGTGTAATAGTTCTTGAAAGTTTGCACTGGTCTTTTTATTTTTTTTTGGGTTAACTTAGGTAGGATTAAAATGGTTCTTGGAATTAGATATTCCTGGGGCTTAATGCTTTTTAGACTGCAAATTGACAGACAAGCTGAAATTTGATTTGCATTATTCTGTTTGATATGACACTTAAGTAAATTGGCCTTAATTGTTGTTCAGTGGGCAAAGTTGCTCCTACTTGCCCACTTTTTGCCACATTTACATAAAGATGACGCAAACTTAAATATGTATAGGTATTTCATTTTTTTTTTGCTTCATTGGAAGAACAATATTTCTAAAATGAAGAATTGGCTGTTCTTTTCAAAGCCAAGTAAATTTAGTTGCACCCTTCTCCTATTACATGTCACAATCCCAAACTTAGTGATCACAATAAACGTTCTTAAATAATGTTTATCCAAATGACTAGTTTTGGATGGACGTTTAACTGTGATTTCACATGGCAGGAACAAGATCAAGATTGTTGATGCTGGAGCACTCGAGCCCCTTATCGGTTTTCTGCAGTCAACGAATTCGAACTTGCAGGAATTCGCAACTGCCGCCCTCCTCACCCTCTCAGCCACTTCCATCAACAAGCAGATAATCAGCTCCACTGACGCGATCCCTCTCCTTGTGAAAATCATGAAAAATGGGAGCCAGCAAGCCAAGGTCGACGCAGTAATGGCTCTCTATAATTTGTCTACAATATCCGGTAACCTGGAAACCATACTGAGAGCTCAGTCAATATCCCCGCTGATCTCTGTCTTCAAGAGCTGCAATAAATGCTCCAAAATAGCAGACAAGTGCTGCACCCTTCTAGAATCCCTCATTTCCTTTGACGAAGGAAGAACAGCTCTCACAGCTGAGGAAGGAGGAGTGCTCGCATTGGTTGAAGTGCTTGAAGAGGGATCTTGGCATGGTAAAGAGCATGCCGTCGGCGCCCTCCTAACCTTATGCGAGAGTGATCGGAGCAGATACAGAGACGTCATCCTCAAAGAAGGTGTGATTCCTGGTCTTCTGGAGCTCACAGTTCACGGAACACCGAAGTCTCGATCAAAGGCCAGACAGCTCCTGAAGCTCCTGAGAAATGCTCCGTATCAGAGGTCAGAGCTGGAGGCAGATGCCCTGCAGAATCTAGTTTGCAATATAGTTTCGAGGATGGACGGAGAAGAATGTGCTGGGAAGGCAAAGAAGATGCTGGCCGACATGGTGCAAGTCAGCATGGAACAAAGCCTGAGGCATTTGCAGCAGAGGGCATTGGTCTGCATTCCCTCTGATCTTCCCTGAAAGAAGCATGAAATGTTTGTTTGAATGTTATTCCTTCTGTTTCCTTTTTACACCTCTCATTTTCTCCTTGTGCTGCCTTTTGCTGCTTCTCTTCTTCTCTTCTTCTCTGATTTGGTTTTGGTTTGTGAAGAAATCAGAAGGAATAAGATTGGTAGAATGCCAGTCCAGGCCACTCTGGTATCATGTGACTGGTTTAAGTTTTCATTGCTTTCTTTCTTTTTTCTGTTCTATTTTGTTCTCTTTGTTCTTTCATTATCTGTGCTTTTATTCTCTTTGGAAATATCTGATCTTGTGGTCTATGAACACGTGGTGGCATCTCCTACTGGAGTTGACGGAGATGCCACCCCTTAGTAGGGGAAAGAACAATCCGAGTTCAAGCTCGACCTGAGCCTGATACACCTCAAGCTCAGTTCGTCTCAATTTGATTTGAGTTCAATTTGACTCGTGTCATTTCGAGTTAGCTTGAGCTTTAATCCAGCTAACTCAAGCCCTTCAAATAAGTTGTTTTTGTTTGGATTTGAAATTGGGTTAACTTAACATAAGTTGATTTAAATTATTGAGTCGAGATAGACATGGCTTGACTTAATAATTTAAATTGCGTTCGATTCGACCTAAATATTGATCCGAACACAGCAGTATTGATAGAAATTGCCAATTTAAAAGTAAAAAAAAAAATCTAAATTGAATAAAGATAACGCCAATTTAAAAGTTGAGAGCTGAGTTAGTGTAAGAAAGATTGTGGGCCGGCTAAGGCCCACCAAGGCGAAAAGTTCGATGGCCCATGTAGATTGTGGGATGAGTATAGTTCGAGTAGCAAATCATGCAGAGAATGAGGAGAGTAGATTCTTTACATGATGGTAGTGTTACCCTTAAATTTAATGATGATGAAGATTTATCCAACAGTTCAAGTTTCACTATTTATTTAGTGAGTAAAATTTAAACGTGGGCTTTGTTAAATAAAGAATTTTGAAGATTATATACCATTGAAATGCTTCCCTTATTTGTTGTGAGAGGTGAAATTTTATGGCCTTTTATGCATTGGGCTTCATTTTGAAATGGGCCTTTAATTTATGATGGGCTTTTCTTGTCATATGTACAATGCTACATGGCCCAAAAATGATGAAAAAGCTTTTAGGATTTTCAACCAATACTTTTGTTCAATAGATGAGAGCATTTTCTTTGGTGTAGTGCACTCATTTGTTAAACAATAGCATTATCTAAAATCCTAGAAGTATTTTGGGCTTTTTTTTTTTTTTAGTTCCATTTCATTTTTCTTATTCTCTAGCCACTTGTGGGCTATTACATTATATATTGAGCCCAACAAATAAAATTCCTTCACTATGAAAAATTTCAATCACAATCTCATCTTAATTTTGCATGAAAATAAAAAACAAACCAAAAATTTGAATCCAATTAAACTATAGATACATAGTCATACATATATATACATATACAACCATATGCACACAAATATATGCTTAAAAAGCTTAATTTGGTTGTAGTAAAAAAAATTAAAAAGTTATGCTTTTATATATATATATATAATATGAAATAAAGTGAGTTAATTGTATTAAAAATTATTTAAAATATAAAATAAAGTTAATCGATTTATTGAAAATTATATTTAATATGAAATTGAAATTTATATAAAGTGAGATATAAAATTATTTTTTTATTTTTTTAAATATAATACAATTTTTAGTGATGACTAAAATCTTTATTTACTAGAGCATAAAAATTATTACATATATAAAAATCTAATGTCAGCTATAGAAAATGTAGGGTATAAAAGGTGGAAATATTATTTGATTCGAACAGCCCTCCGTTACCTGTGGAGCACCTAATTAGCGTGCGCTGATTGGAAAAAATATCGCACCAATTGTATTAATATCATATTTCATATGAATATAATATATTTTTAATTTTATATTGACTTTGCTTTATTTTGATGAATTTTGTATATAAATATATATCTAGTGATGGCAAAATGGGTCGGCAGGTCGGGTTCAGATCGAATCGATCCGACCCAACCCGAATAGCCTCAATCTGAACCTGACTCATTTATTAAATGGGTAAAAATTCATGACCCAAACCCGATTCGATTAATAAATGTGTCAGGTTGGCGGGTCGATCAGACTCATTTATAGAGTATTTTTTGATAAATGCCCACGACCCGTTTAATAAATGGGTCAAAATTTATGACCCATATCCGAAGTATTTTAAATTTACTTTATATTATGTATATATTTAACACAAATTTAATAATAAAATATTTTTGTTTTATATTATAACATTAAAAAAATTTTGTCTTAAAAAATTAAAATATTTAGAAAACATATTCTAATTAAATGAAATATTTTACATATTTAATTATTATTTTTTCTGTCTCATTCAGTTAAAATTAAAAAACATCACTTCTAAATTATTTTTATTAAATTTTTTATTTATTTTATATTATACATAAATTTAAATATTAAATATTAAAATTATTTCACTTTTTATACACATTTGAATGGACAAAACAAATTTATTTTGAAATCAAACACAATTTTTAATGATTAAATATTTTTTATTTGTTATTATACTATTAAAATAAATTTTATTTAATAAATTTTATTTGTTTTAATAAAATCAAAGCATTAAAAAATACTCTAACTGCACCATCAAATTCTAATAATTTCTCAGACCACCATTTGGAGCTGGGAGTCCTAAATTATCTCAATACATGAAAAATTATTATATTCGATGAGTGAAACACATCATTCGTTCACCCATCAATGATATCGTGCTATATAGATAAGTAAGTGCTATCACATATGAAATAATATCAAGATTAAATGAATCATTCAGTAGTCATGCCTACTAGACAGTCTGTATACTTTTAGATAGATAAATGTAATATTATATAAATCTATATTATCTCTGATTAATTCTTATTTGATTTTAAATTATATTTATTTATTTTTTGAACAAATACTACTCTTGATGCCTATTTGATTCTGGGAGAAATTATTGGGTTCGAAGAGCTCGTCATATCACCTTTTCATACACCAATTAAATGGCGACAGCTGGTAGCGGGCGGCCCACTACAGCTGGGTTCGGAGATCAATGTGCTTGTTATAGGCATAAAAGTGCTTGTTATAGGCATAAATGTGCTTGTTATAGATATAAAAGTGCTTATTTATATATATTTATACTTATAACAAGTACATTTATGCTTATAACGAGCACATTTAGGTATAAAGGTGCTTATTATAGGCAGAAATATACTTATTATAGGCATAAATGTACTTATTATAGGCATAAATGTACTTATTATAAGCATAAATGTGCTTGTTATAAGCATAAATGTGCTTATTATAGGCTGTTATAGACATAAAAGTGCTTGTTATAGGCATAAATGTGCTTATTATAGGCATAAATATGCTTGTTATAAGCATAAATATGCTTATTATAGGCATAAATGTGCTTGTTATAAATATAAATATGCTTGTTATAAGCATAAATATATATAAAATAAGTACCTTTATACCTATAATAAGTACATTTATGTCTATAACAAGCACCTTTATACCTATAATAAGCACATCAATCTCCGAACCCAGCTGTACTGGGCCGCCCACTGCCAGCTATCACTATTTAATTGGTGTATGAAAAGGTGATATGGCGAGCTCTCCGAACCCAATAATTTTCCCTATAATAGAGTGCTGATCAGGCAAGCTTGATCCAATTCTTTATCAAATCATTCCATCTCTCCCAAAAAGATGGTTTGTTGCCGGATCAACAATTTGATTGATTAGTGTTTTAATGTTATTTATTTATGGGCAAATTACGTCCAGGTCTTTGAGTTTAACGCTTAATATTGCGCAGTTACACATTTTTAAAATTATAACATCGGGATTTTTAAGTTTTAATAAATATCAAATGGGTCCTTTTTTAATTATGTAGTTCTATAAGATTAGTTCTTGACATAATTATCTTCCTATCCTCTTCAATTTGCTTATTGAAGATTCTGAGCTGCTCCACTTCCTGCAAGCATAAGAAACCAACACCTGCAAATATCAGGGACTAGAGTACTAATCTGCCACTAAAATGTCAACAAGGAATTTTTTTTAAATTATCGTTTTACTTCTACCCCTCTCTCTCTCCTCCAGATCCCGCGCACACGCGCGGGCCATTGGCAAACCGGCCGCACGGCCAGCGGCGGGTTGCGCGGCGGCCAGATCGGGAGGAATGAGAATGACATGGGTAAAACGGTAATTTTAAAAAAATTTAATAAAAAAAATTAAAAAAAGACTTATTTGATAATTTATTAAAACTCAGAACCATGATGTTATAATTTTAAAAATATTAACCTGCGTGATATTAAACGTTAAACTCAGGACTTAAGCGTAATTTGCTCTTTATTTATTATTAAGTAATAATTTCTCCTACACGAAAAATAGTAGTGTTGATTGCCACGTGTAAACTCCTCCTTTAGCTGATTTCTCATTATTTAATTTCATGTTTCTCGCTCTCTATCATTAATTAATCAAAATCAAAAAGCAAATACTGTTGAATGTCCCCTGCCACGTGTCCTCTTTGGCCAGGGATCTTATCCTCCGTGATCGTTCCGTCAAACTCCGACACTCGTGATACCATTAAATCGACGGTGGGAATTTAATGACTGTTAGTTAGGCTTTTATTGGCCGCCAGATGAGAACATTTTAACGGAGGCAGTTAACGGCGTTAGACATATGCAGACAAAAAGAAGCGGGTTACGGAGAGGAGACAGAGAAGAGCATGAGTTTACTTCCAAGTTCCATCTCGAAGCATCTTCTTTCTCGACGGCGGTAATCTGAGAATCGGAGGAGGAAGATTTCGATCTCTACGGTCGGAGATCTTTGGAATCTGCTGCTGTGGAGATCCGGCGATGGGCTTTCGGTTGAGCTCCGTTTCGGGTGATTTGGCTTGGCGATGGAGGAGCTCTGCTGGAAATTGAGGGATTGTGGCTCACTGTCGATTCGAGGTATGCTTTATTGGAGAATAGTTAGTTACCGATGCGGCTAGCGATGCTTTCTATTCTATTTCCGTTCAATCCGACGATTCGCTTTCTGTTCTATTTTAGGTTTTGATGTTGAGGTTTTTTGCAGGTTATGCCTTTTCTAGGTTTGATCTTTGCTGAGCAGGTGCAATGGCTGGAGAGATTGAAGACTACATTACCCTTCAGGTTTGCTTTTAAAAGAAAATTTACTTTGTGTTTTCACAAGATTGAAGACTACATAACCCTTCAGGTTTGCTTTTAAAAGAAAATTTACTTTGTGTTTTCACAAATGAAATCTACTTAGGTTTAGCGATGGATGATTAAGTTGGTGGGAGGAGATGGAAGGTGTGTAGTGTGGGTTGTGGGTTCTGTATGATAAGCCGTGTGTTGATTGTTGGTATTTATTTGTTGATTTTTGGTTAGGTTTCTGTTTATGGGCATGTATGTAAGCCACTGACTACCTTCTATTAAAAGGAAATCTAAGCCATATACTACATTTGAGAAGGCCAAGAGTACCATAGCATTGTAACTAGGTTGGGTTGGGTTGAACCATGTTCTGACCCGAATTATGATTCAACTGGATTGCTATGGTACCAAAATAGATTATATGACTCAAAATTGGACCCAATTTGATCTGCTTTTTTAGATCAGGTCTCTGGTCACCTCCTTAGATTAAGAATTAAGCAATAGCGAAACATAAAGAATTAAACAATTTAATCATATATTAAGTCCCCACCAACAATCCAAGTCAACTGCGAAACAAACTTGATTAGATCAGAATTGGGGCCGGCCTGAGGATTGGATCTGAAACAAGCTATTCCGCAGCCAACGTGACCCTTTTTCAGTTCTAATTGTAAACATAGACCCGAGTTATTTACAACTATGTGTTTTTCTCTATTCACTTGAGATAGGGATAATCAGTCCTTGATTCCTGTGTTATATATAGTAAAACTATTTTTTAGCAATTTAGACTGGAAACCAACCTGTACTTTTCCTGATATGCTTATCCATTCCATGCATTTTCTTTTTTTCCATTTTTGTAAATTGTAATGCATTGTAAATATGATAGAACACTGCTATATATATATATATTTTTATATATGATAGAACATAATAGGGTATTCTGTTGCTTGTATGTTCTATTAGAAGGTCATTTCTTGGCTGCTCATCTATCTGTACGCTTCTTATGGTTATTTTTCAGGCTGAGAGTTTACCATCTGGCTCCGTATCTTTTGGAAGATTCGAACTAGAACAATTGTCTTGGGAAAGACGCTCATCATTCTCACATAACCGGTACCTTGAAGAGGTTGAAAAATACTCCAAACCTGGTTCAGTTACTAAAAAGAAAGAGTACTTTGAAGCCCAG
The DNA here is from genome assembly GCA_019297695.1 of Apostasia ramifera. Classification (NCBI taxonomy): domain Eukaryota; kingdom Viridiplantae; phylum Streptophyta; class Magnoliopsida; order Asparagales; family Orchidaceae; genus Apostasia; species Apostasia ramifera. Next base: position 490,658 of record JAEMOT010002397.1, on the reverse strand, counting down.
TTCAAGAAAAAGGCCCTCCTTCATCGGTCTTCACTAGAAAATCGAAATGAGCTAGAAACTCGACTTTTAGAAAGCATGACTGTTGATAATAGTCATGCCATGGAAGAATTTTCACACAACAGCATTGGGCAGGTCAAATCTTTTTTGGATGATGAAAACACCCCTGCTATCTCAGATGAACAAGACACATTGAAACATTGCAATGAGAAAATATCTTCGGCCGAGTCACCTGCAGAATTCTCATCTTTCGATGCTGAAGCAGTTAACATGCCTATTTGTACTGATGGCATGGATAATGGTGTGCACTTTGACAAGGGAGATCTTCCTTGTCTTGTGGAAGAGCAAACTCCAAATGATAATGTAAATGGGAAGGAACTTACACAATGTGGTGATGCTTTATCAAAGATCTTCAAGGCTGAGAAAAAGAATGAGGCCATCAAAAAGAAAACTCAAATAACAAAGGTACTATTTTTGTCATCATTTTGATATGGGTTTAGATAACTCTAAAGAAAAGTTTAGTTACTGTATTATTAAAGAAGGTTGATAGCTTGTTAAACTTAAAATATTTAAAAGGGTAGTTTAGGAATTTTTTTACTATTATTTTGATTTTGAGAATCAGGGAAGTTAGTATTTATTATTAGTAGTAATTGTTGACATACGATTTTGTCCATTAGAGAAGTTACTTCTGGAAAGCAACTTTCCTCTGTTCAGTCATATTTGCAATATTTTCATCAATATCCATTTTTATAAACTGGATATTGATGAGGAAGCTTATGAACACTCCAGCAGAAAAGATGGTAATAGGTTGGAAGCTTCTGAGCATCCGGATATTTGAAACTGTATGCATCTGATAAACCCAATTCTTCGGAGCATAAAAGAGATGATGAGCCACTATTACCTGAAGGTTGTAGTGGAGAAATGTATAAGTACAAAATCCCCTAGAGATAAACCTCATGGTAGTGGTTGCCTAAAAAGGGGCAAACCCACCAATTTTAAAGAAAGGCAAAGTAGGTACTCCGGCTTCTCTTACAGTTCAGAAGGATCATGGAACTGTTAATAATCCCGAAGTAAAAATATATTTGGTTTCTAGTAACAAGTCACTAGCTGTGACCAGAGATATGAAATCACGGGAATTTTTAGGAAGGAAGCTGGAAAGAGACTTATTCATCTACAAAACAATTCCACTGTAAAGGCGCCATAGAGTTTTAATTGACCCAAGAAGGATGCCTCTAGGGAACCAAATCTGAAGGACAAGGTTGATTCATATGGGGTTTCAATGCAACAAATGATGATTAAATTCATTTGTGGAAAATTCAGAATAGAGATTTGGGAAAGAAACACAGCATAGGAGAAGAATAGAAATCACGAAACAATGAACTAGATGTGATAAGGAAGTTTTGGGTCAAGGATTGAAGTGTGGGGGCTTACGATTAGATTTTGAGTAAATATTATATAGGTTCTTCTGGTTGGAGAGTAATATCAATCAAGTCCTTCCATCAAAAATACCATAAAAAATACTGTCTTTTCCCTATTTCCACCTCCCTACTCCTTTCCCGCGCCCTTCAGTTTGCCAAGCCTAAGTCCGAGGCTTCTGGCTTACGCATCCTCATTGCGGGCTGAATAGCACTCCTCAGAGTAGGGGTGGTGGGGGAGGGAGGGAGATTAAGTTAGGGGTATTTTAATAATTTCAGAAGTAAATAGTATTAAAAGCTCATTTTTTTAGTCATATGTGATGCTGGACAGATGAATGAGTATGTAACTTAGAGATTATCAAGTTTGCATAGCAGACTGATCATGAAATAGTGCAGAAATTTTTGGATTTAATTTTGTGATGAACAAGAAATTAGCTAAACCTGCTAAACTGATTCTTTCAAATTTTTAAATAAATTAGATCAATGGTAATTGAAAAAAATATCAATTTAGGTTAGGGCTCAATTCGATTCAAATCAGAAATAGGGAAACAAGATTACAGGTTTTTACAATATCTAACCAACAATAATTATTTTACACTCAATAATGAGAAGCACCAATCGGGCACGATCAATCTGTAGGTTGTTCGGGCTAGTGTGATCAGTCTGCGCGTGGCTTGGACTGGCATTGGTCACAAACGAGGCTCGGTTGGCTTGAGCGACAGAGAAGGATTCGTGCAATCATCGCAGCATCCATTTTTTCAAATCTGTCCTGATTATCAGTCGACCCAAATCGAAATAATGTGGCTAGATATTGGCCATCGACGATGAACACCGTCAGGAATGAATCGACGATTGATCGTGGTGTCTCCACCAATATGACAGTAAAAGTTTGACGGAAATAATTAAAAGGACCTATGCGAAGTGTTTAAGTTGAGCTTAGGGATCAATTTGAAAATTTAACGAATAGTAGTTCTTCGCTAGACTTTAATGAAAAATTTAAGGAATAGCTTTGGAACTTGTTAAAAAATTTAATTGTTATATAATTAAAGAAGTTGGTAGTTCTCTAAACTTTACTTTAAAATGAGGTTTGGTATTTATCCTTTTTATTTGTAGTTTTTGGATTTTGAGAGTATGGGAGTTAGTATCTTGATAATTATTAGTAATATCCTTGTTATTTCATTGCCTTTGTTTTCTTTTGATAGTTGGGTTGAAACTTTATACATGTCATTTTTTTTGTAATTAGTAGCTTCGTATGATTAAAAAAAATATTCTCCACTTCTCCCCATTCTTCTAATCTTCTCTTCTTATTCTAATCTTTTCCCTTTTGTTCTAGTCCTCTCTCTTTTGCCCATTTCCTGTTCTACATCATATTTCTATTACCAGCTAGTTGATTGATGAATTTTATAAATCTTAGTAAATTGAAATTCCAATTTATGCCGCATTTTACTAGATTTTTGTTGTTGAATCCTTTGAATAAAATTCGTGTACCCTAACAATAGTCTAAATGTTCTTGCTACTATTTTGTTGGAAGTACATACGGTTAGATATATGACCAGTTGTTATGTATTACCTTGTTGCTTATGTATCCTTATTTCTTGTTTAGACTAGCGAAGCAGTTGAAAAGAAAGCTGGAAAATCAAAATTGTGCGAAAATTTACCTAATCAGCAGATGTCCAAGAGAACTTCAAGCATTAAAAATTCTATTTCTTCGGGAAAGATGTTAACTAAGGAAGGTCACAGGGAAAATGCATCAAGAGTAAAACTGGAGAAGCAAACTCCTTCGAAAAATATATCACTGTCTGCCATGGAAAACAAGAACCTCAATTTAAAGGTAAGAAACTTCTCTCTCATCATAGATTCACATTATTATGTTTGTAGGGGTTTTCCTACAATTCCTTATGTCTAATTCAACTTTAGTGTTAAATATTATCCATAATGATTTATGATTTCGTGTAAATCTATGTTTTCAATTGCTCTCAGTCTTCCGGGGACAAGAAACCTAAGGACATACTTGAGAGTAAAAGGTGCTTTTCACAATCATCTCCAGTTTTGTTAAGGTCCATCATTTTATTGAACTGACCTGTGCTTGTATTTTGCCTTCCTTATTTTTAATGTTCAGTGTCGAAATTTTAAGATCAAAGAAGGCCGGAGTTGCACACCCTCCAATTTTTGAAAAGCCTGCTACAAACGTGGCCCAACCTCTGAATAGGTATGGACAGAATGTTTTATTATATAAATATTGCGAGCCAAAGCACCTGGATACAGTAGCTTTGATTCCTGCTTGTGCAGTGCTAAGCTGGTTTCAAGTGCAGAAATTAAGCAAACTTCTATTTTCCACTTTAGAAGTGGTGAAAGGGCTAAGAAAAGGAAAGAGGTAAGAATCTAGTTTATCATGATTCATCCATCTTAATTAGTCGAGCTGATGGGATGGTTTATATGCTGTCCTTGATCCATGTGATTTAGTTCAATATGAAGTTGGAGGAGAAGCTTCTAGCCAAAGAAGCTGAGATGAGTGAAATTCAAGCAAGAACTGAGGTTTGTTTTATTTGGTCACCTGGACTTCTTTCCCACTCTACATGCCTATGCTCACATGCTGGGTTTGGTTTCCTCGGTATCAGTTCTAATTGAGTAGCGAATTTGAGTTCATGAGGTTTCATGCGTAAGAGTAAGACTAATATAGTAGGAATCTAGAGAATCTTTCGGTGGGCTTCTAGATTCCGAAAGTTGAGTTAGAGCTAGACGCTTACCTTTCTTATCTTTAGAGGTTAACCTAGCCGGAAATATAAAGATGCTCTTTCAAACTTGCTCAGGACTCGCCTTGAGTCTTATATCTGGATAGAATTTTATCTTATATGTGTCGACGCAATCATATCACATTTCTTTTCTGTGTCCCATTTTTTCTTGATGGAGGCTGGTGATGGCTACTTATTTCGTTTTTAAGTTAATAACTTATTTGACAATTTATAGTTTTTGGAAATATTACTGTTTCAATTAGTATAAGGGCTTTCAATTAGCATAAAGGCTCAAGATCGTTCGGCTCTTATTCTCTTTTCCTTTTACAGAATTTATACTGTCGACAGTTTGTAGTTCAAGAAAGGAACTAACATTTTCTTAGCTAGGTACTTATTTCATTATTGTTAGACGGCGTTATTACTAGTTTGCTTATTATTGATTTCTTAACTATGTTCACGTCCTATACTAAACAAAGAAGACTTTGCTTAATATTTCAAATAAAGTTCTAATAAATTCCTCTCAACTATTATCTGCAGGAGGTGAAACAAGCAGAGCTAAAGCAACTTCGCAGAAGTCTCAACTTCAAGGCAACCCCTATGCCGAATTTCTACCATGAGTCTGCTTCAAGTGCATCTGAAAGCAAAAAGGTTTGACCTCATGTACGTTTTTGTACCAGTTATTGGCCTCGGACGCCTTTCAAAAAAAAATTTTTAAAAAAGAAAAAAGGGTTCTCTTGTATTATAAATTTTATTTTCTAAAACTGCAAATGTTGAGTTAGGAGCATTTGGTTCAATGTTATTTTGGTATTATATTATGTAATTTAAATTTTATGGCATTTAAATGTCATCTTTTGAGTGATAATTTCATAATTTTATAGAAGATTATCTATAAATATTATTAAATTAAACGCTTTTTTTTTAGATAACATCCAATTACGTGATATTAGTCAATTATGCAAAAAACATTTTTTGGTCACAGAATTAGAAAGTGTTTTACTGAATTCATTTTGAAGTTCATAGTTGTATTAATGTACTATCACGCTGTCTAATAGGTTAGAAATGCACATAATTAGCAGCAATAGCATTCTTATCCCAACTATTTGATGCGGATCTTATGAATTATTTTTCATTGTTTAATCTTGTTCAATGCAACATGTGTGGTTAATTCCAACATACAGAAATCTCTTTGTATTGCATCAATAAAAAAATCATTGTAATATTGCTGCTTCTTCACCTTACAACCTTACATCTTCCCAACCAGATGCTTAAATCTCAGCATAGCCGAAATAAGCGTTCTAGCCCCTCGGATCAGTCGTCTCATGGGAAGTCACTGCTGTCTTCGCTGAAACCAAATCAAGAGAACTCGTCGTCGGTTCACCAACCCCAATCGTCCACCCAAGCGAACGATCCTTTGGCTGCCCAAAGCAACCATCCATTAGCTGATCATGCTGAAAAGCTTGAGAACGATAACGGCGAAGAGAGAAGCAAGCGAAGTTCACATCAAGATCAGGCAACCGGCATGGCGAAGAAAGGTGAGAGTCTGAATAGAGTAAAGTTGAAGGTTAATGTCGAGAGAAGTGCGGCTGTCCATGTTTCTTCTTCGTAAATGTATTGTAGAGTAATTTAATTTATTTGTTGATGGCTGTAGGGAATAAAGAAAGCTCTGGTAGTTTGTTGAATGCTCCTTTTTCTGCATCAGTGTTAGTTACTGCACTCACTATTCCTTTTATTTCCATCTAAACTTTTCTGAGTTTATTTGGTAGAAATTTGGGGTAATAGTTGAAGAAAAAGGTTGGAATTCTTTGTTTCAACATGAAAGTCAGATAGGAATTTTTTCTCTGTGTTGGAAAGACAAAAAAAAGTTGATGCCCTCACGCGACTTATAAAATATGATATTTAGATTAATCATCTCAACAATGACTATTATTAAGTAGGCGTCTGATTTGTTGTTATTTTAGTGTTATGTCATCGTATTTAGATGTTATTTTTTAATTAATAATTAGGGAATTTACATACAGAATATTGAATTCATCATAAATTATGCATTTCATCATCGTTTAGTAAATATTATGTATATCACATTCTGTTTATAATAGAAATGTTACAATAGAAATGTAAAACTCCTAAGCAGAGTGTGGTATGCGTAATATTTACTAAACGATGGTGAAATGCGTAATTTGTGATGAATTTAATGTTCTGTGTGTAAATTTTTCGTAATAATTTTATAATTTTATTATAATTTTTTTATAGATATTATTAATCTAAATAATTTTTTTTTTAAATAATATAATATTAAGATAATATTGAATTAAATGTTTTCTAAGTGTTATTTTGGTGGGTGAAGTTTTTTTTTCCATTGTATTTTATTAAATAATATTTTTAATTTAATTTTAAGTTGCAAAATTATCCATTATAATATTTTTATTTTATTTATAAAAATAAGGTTTAATAATTTAGTTGTTCTTAAACATTTATTATTCTGCTTCAATTTGTATCTTCAAATTATCCGAGCATATGAAGTTAAATATTTGTAATTTAGACATAAGCGAGTGTTCTAAGAGAAATATGTGCAGAAACTTGATTAAATTACAAATTTTATATTTATTTTTTAAAAAATATTTAGTAAATTATTGATGTATTTTATGAATTTTATTGTTTTTTATATGATTTATAAATTTATAATAGAGTTTTTTATCATATTTGACTGAGTTTAAATTTGATTATGTATACAGTAAATTTGCGAAAATTAAAATTTTAAAGTCTAAAGTTTATGTAGGGGATTCAAAAGATTTACGATATATTTATTTCAATAGAATGTATTAAGGTTAAAATAAAATTATTATTTCATAAGAATAAAATGATCAAGAGAATGGAATAATAAATTTTCGTTTACTTAAATAGAATAGAATGTAAAATAAGAAGTGAATAGGAAAAAAGTACTAAAATATTTATAAATATAATTTAATAAAATTTTATATTATTTATTATTATTAAATTTAATTTTATATAATTAATTAGATAAATATAATTTATATAAATATATATATCTATATATGAACGAACATGTAGTATAAGTATAAGAATGTATATATATATACACGTATGTATACGTATATGTGCGTAAACAAAAGTAATTTTGGAATAATATTTTTAGGCCACAAGAAATAACCAAGGAATAGTTATTTCTTGAGTGGGAGAAGAAATAATTTTTTTATGAAATATAAAATAGAGATTCCTAAGAAATAGCTATTCCACTAAAATAAATATTGAAATAGCTATTCTATAAAAAATAAATGTGGAATAAAATAATTATTCCATTCAACTAAATGCACCATAGTTTTTGAATTTTAAGTTATGATTTTAGGTGTTAAAATATAAACTATGGTTCGCTTTAATTCAAAAATGATGTGACACTCTTAGTCGAAGTAGGCTCCGTCAGGTGATGTACTAAGAAAAAGAAATCACTAAGAAAAAGTGCTGCTACTGGCAAATTTTTAAATCGATAAATAGTGGTGAGAGATACATAAAAATAAATCATTCCACATAAAAAATGGAGAATATAATTTAAAATATATATGTATATACGTAATTGCTTTTATTTTAAAATACATGAGATTCAAATGAGACTTAGATGTTTAATATATAAATTCATTTGTCAAAAATATTTATCAAAATGCAAAATTTTTAAATTATTTTTTCTTAATTTTCTTTTAATACTGAAAAATATAAAATTATGATTCCTACTACAAATATTAGCAAATAGAACCATCTTTTCATCTGCTGATCATTAGATTCTATATTAATAGTTTCATATGAGCTCAACTTGAGCCAAGCAAAAATTTGAGAAAACAAATAAATTCAAACTCTAATTTTTAATATTATGTGTACCCATTTATGCGATACTACATGCGTTCGGATTCTCCTCACTAAAAATTGTCGTGAGACGGTTGGCATCAGTGGCAATGCTATAAATGCCCTCACGTAAAGGAGTAGGATAGTAACTGTACTCCCCGCTAAAGTATTCCCTCCGTCGTGGCCGTTCCTCCCATCTTGGCAGTGGCGACATGACGTAGCAATGACGTGGGTTGTGCTTGACTGTAGTTTGCTTCGGTTGAGCCGGATCGGATTGAGGGGGACTAGCTCTCTGGATATCTGGTCCAGGAGAAAATCGAACCTTTGAAGGCTCCTTGTGCTCGACGACAGCAGGCGTGGTGCTCGAAGGGTGGTGGTGAGTTGGGAGCTCCGATAAGTGCGGCTTCGATAATGTTACCGTTTGGTTGGAATCGGGTGGAATGACGATAATGGGGTTATCGTTGCTAAAATTCACAGACCTTACCATTGTCTGGGGGCGGGTATAAGTATATGATGGTGGGGGTGACAGTATCACCACCTTTGATGCTCTCTTCTGTTTGCCTGCATAAGCAAAAATTTCAATAAATATACAAACTAATTTTTAAATAGAGATTTTTATATATTACCTCTATTTTTTTTTTATTTATAATATTTATAGAATTATAAATATAAATATTCTTTTTCGATTGAGGGTTTAACAAATAACATAAATATTAATATTTTTAAGTAAATAAAATTAGTTTTTAAGGTAAATAAATTACTACTAAATTTTGACTCCTAGACCTCCATTTAATTCCATGTTTAGCCTATTCCTACTCTAATTTTTTTTTAATAATTATTTCCACTCTGATTTTGATAATTAAAAAATTTGATCTCTCAAGCAATAAAACAATTTTTCAAACAAATAAGCTACATATATTTTAAATAGGAACAATTAATTACTAGCCACAAAATATTTCAAATATTATTTACACGCCACATTTTTCATAAAATTTAAATTATATAATGATATGTTTTTGAACAAGAATGTAATATTTAAAAGTTTTATATAACTTATATGTAAATGCCATATTTAGATATAGACATAAATAAATTACGAAATTTTGAAACTATTGTATGTGCTTCACAAATATTACAACTACTTGATATATTTATATATTTTTTATCATAAACTCATGACCAACATAATTAAAGAGTTTTTATGTTATAAGCTGGAATTAATTAAATAAATTTTTTATTTTTATTGTACTCTATTAAATAAAAAGTTCTCATTCAGCTCCTAATAAAAAAAAATAAAAAATAAAAAAAAGAAGAAAATAACGAGCATATATACACACACATACCAGTGCACTTGCTAAATGCTCTCGACACCATCTTACCAAGAGGATAACAACCCATCTCTCCCTCCCTCTTTCTTGTCCCTCTTTAATGCTCTCTCTCTCTAATATTATCTCCTTCTACTCTGCACAAAGAGTTTACATGCTTGGCCTTGATTATTGAAGAGAGGAGAGGTGATTCAATGGCATTTTAAGGGCAAGGGGAGGGATGGGGAATCACAAAAAGAAGAGAGGAAGGAGAGGTCCTCCTCTCTTAGTCCATAATAGATATCCACCAACATAAAACAATCCCTTTGAATATATTCTTTCTAGCTTTCTTCAAAAGCTCCACATATAGTATTCTCTTTCGGGTAAATTACATCCAGGTCTCTGAGTTTAAGAATTAATAATGCACAGATCTATATTATAACATCGAGATTCCTGAATTTTAATAAATTATCAAATAAGTTATTTTTTATTATTAAAATTTTATAAAATTACTATTATACCCCTCCCTCTTTCTCTCCTCCCGATCCCCGNGTCGGCGGCCGTGCTGCCACTGGTGGGTCGCACACGCCGCGCTGCCCGCAGGCCAAACGGCTGCACAACCTCGGGTGCGCGCGGGGATCGGAAGGAGAGAGGGGAGGATATAATGGTAATTTTAAAAAATTTTAATAACAAAAAAATAAAAAGAACCCATTTGATAATTTATTAAAACTTAGGGACCCCGATGTTTAATTTTAAAAATGCGAATAAGTGTTAAACTCAGGAACCTGAGTGTAATTTAACCTTCTCTTTTTAATTGTTATTTCATGTCAATACCAATGGCAAAAATCAACTTCTATACCTAATTATAAGGTATATGAGAGGTGAATTAGTCAGCATAATATAATTTTTTTTTTTATTTATGAGTCTTCTTTTTGCAGGAATATATATATATATATATATATATA
>JAEMOT010002397.1:459411-479196 GCA_019297695.1 Apostasia ramifera | reverse complement strand
ATATATATATTTATAGAAACAAAAATCTAATATGAAATAACTTATATTTTATATAAATTAAAAACATAACCTCATGACTAGCATAAAATAAAATCACAAATTAAAAAATAATATAAAAAACTTTCTCAAATTAATGTTTTATTTTTTAAATTTTCTAAAGGAATTCATATTTTAATATTCTGAAATATAAAAAAGTCATAATGCAGAAAATGATGTATCTCGTCTCCTATCCCACGACACTATCATTTAAAACATTTTATAATAACAAAAGATTTTATTCTCTTGATTTAAAAAAAAAAATAATTTATTTTTTAAATTTAATATCAAAAAATTTTATTTTAATATTAAAATGTGCATAAGATGTGAAATAAAGTTAATTTTAAGATTTATATTTATATCAGATGTGTAATAAAATTGATTTTTATCGTTTAAATTTATCTTGAAATAAAAAATATCTCGAGCCAAATAAAGTTAATATTTTATTAAAAAAATATTTTTATGCAATAAAGGCATTTATAGCTATATAAGAATATTTTCAAATTATAAAATTAATCCTACGATTAATCACTATAAAATTTATTAATGACATTATTTTATTTATTTGTAAGGTTAAATTTAATAAGATTAAAATTAAACTTAAATAGAGATTTTTTTATTAAAAATTATGAATAATTTGAAATAAAATTAATTATTATATTGAGATATGTAAGAGATGTGATATAAAGTTAGTTATTATGTTGAGATATGTAAATGATGTAATATAAGTTAGTTATTATTTTAGTAATGTGTGTAATATGTGAAAAATAATTAATTTTTAATATTAAATTTTATGTGATGTGAAATGTCTGATTAAAATTAAACCTAATTAATTTTCAACGGCCAAACAAATGAGACCTATAATCCATATATTTACCGGGGAGGCACTTAAATCTTCTAAAATGTGTTGGCATCGAATTCGAAAACAACTAATCGAACCGACATGAATCTTGTGAGTGGACAAGAATATAACAAATTAATTTCTAGCGACAATTGCAAAGTAGGTAAAATTTTGAAAAATTTATATATTTTATACTATTTTATGAATAAAAAAGATAAAATTCTTACTAAAATTTTTTGAATGATTTTTATTATATTATGTATATTTCATAATTACATAAGAAGGATATTTGCATTATTAAGTTGAATTTAAAGTGAGTTATATTAGCTTAATTAATAATAATAAAAATTTTATTTAAATGTTTAAAGTTTATAATTGAAAATTTAGTGTTAAAATAATTTAAAAATCTAGGTTTATAGTTTGAAGTTTTGATTTTAAATTTTACTACATAGAATTTAGTAAAATTTTTACTTTTTTTTTTAAATTTATTATGAAATTTATAATTTATTTAGGATTTGTGTTCTAACGCCATGATCGTTAATGTGAAGATCCTAAAAAAACAATTTTAAAATAAACCACAAATAATCTTCCACTTTCAAGTATATTTATTAGTTTTAGTTATATTCTTAAATAAATCTCAATATAATAATTTTTTTTTTTAAATTTGCAATAAAATTAATACTGATAAATCATCAATACGAAATGAGTTAACTGTAACTCAAGCCCTATTTAGTTAGGAAAAATTTTAATAACAGCAAATATTTTTTTTTCAATTAAAAATTTTTATTTTATTTAAAAATAATAAAATAAATTTTTTATATTTTATTTTACATTAATTTTAATATTTAATAACTATTTTATTTAATATTTAAAATAATTTTTAATATAATTAACTTAATTTATTTCATATCTTCTATATTTTTTAAAAATGTTTTATATTTTTTTCTTCAATCAAATAAAACCTGAAATGTTAAATTTTTAAAGTTTGTTTTAAATTTAATTTAGGGCAACTAAAATTTATTTAATTAAAAGCTAATTTTTAAATTAAATTGTACTTAATTTTTAGTTAAAGATTAATTTTATGTATTGTTGACGTGAGATGTAGGGAATCCCAAGAAATACCAAAAAAGAGAGAGAGAGTCCTGAGAGACAGCATTGCGTAGAGGGATAAGCCTGTTAATTAAGCTTTAGAAAAGAGAGAGAAACACCCTGAGCAGCACACAAAAGTTTAAGGCGGTTCAGGAAGGAAATCCCCTACGTCCACCGGGCGATCAGTGAAGAGATTTCACTAAAGAAAAAAGGTAGCCGTGAGGGCTAGTATAATGCTTAGAGAGGCAGAGAGAAAGAGAGAGCTCCTCAGTTGGGGATCTAATACAGTGAGAATGAGAGAACCAGGGAAGTTGCTTGTACTTTGGCCACTCTTGTTGATTCTCTCCTCTCCGATCCGTGCTTTTTAAAGACTGTTCAAGGGTATTTGTAGGCTATGAACTGTATAGCTTTGTCCTGGTTTCTCGGAGAAAAAGAGGTGGATAAGCTCTGAGCTCGTGCCGCTTGTCGGCCGCTGGAGGGACCAAAAGCAACAAAAAAGGGGAGCGTGATCTTTTAATATTGGTACTATTTCTGGAGATCCGTGATGCCTAAAGTATGAGGATCCTTGATTTGCGTGTCTTGGAGAAAAGGTGACAGGGAACGATGCGATCGGGCAACGCTGACTGCGACAGGTACAGCTGAACAACTACGTCATCGATGTTAGCAGGAATAGTCCTGGTTCTTCGGGGACAATACTTGGTTGAACCCTCGTAGCTGAGGTTTGATCGAGATTTGAGATCTGTGAGAATAGATAAATGAATTAGTAAATAAATAAAGGCTAAATGCCAGCTGCGGCGCCATATGTATGACAGAGATGCAACGCTGGAATCACGTATTAACATGTTAATATATATATACATATATAATTTTTTTTTTATAACAGTGTAATGTATATTAATTTTACGTATAATGTATATAAAAACTTATATGCATAAGTCGCATCAGACCCGTCGGTAGGCTGACAAAGGCGGCACATTTGTTAGGGTTTCCTGAAGGTGGAGAGAACCTCGATGTCGCATCGGAAGAGGCTCGCCGGCGACGAGCCCCTCCTCTCCGGGTCTTCCAAGCGCCATGACCGTCGTTCCCTTACTCCCTCCGGCCGACGCGCTGGCTCCGTCAAGCGCCACCAGCATCGTTCCTCTAGTCCCGCCGGCCGAAGCAGCGCTGCAGCTGCCGGTAGCCGGCGACGCCCATCTTTCCCCTCGCACCACGAGGTCCCTAACCTCTCGGTGAAGATCCGCCGCCTCTGCGACCTTCTCGCCACTTCTTCTGCCATCGAGGAGTCGCTCGACAAAGCCGGCATCCAGATCTCGTCTGAGGATGTCGAGGAGGTTCTCAAGCTCTCTTACTCTCATCCCGCTACCGCTGTTAAGTTTTTCCGGTGGGCTGGCCCCCTCCTCCACCACCGTCACTCCCCTTACTCCTGGAACCTTATCGTCGACCTCCTCGGTAAAAACTCTCTCTTCGACGCCATGTGGGACGCGATCCGCTCAATGCACTCCGAGGGCTTGCTCTCCCTAGCGACCTTTGCCTCTGTTTTTTCCTCTTTTGCTGCTGCCCGCCGCCCCACTGACGCCCTTGCAGCCTTCGATGTCCTGGAGTCGTATGGCGTTCGGCAGGATACCACTGCCCTGAACTCCCTGCTTTCCGCCCTTTCACGTGAGGGCTTCACGGACGCTGCTAGCGACTTCCTCCGTCGGAGTTCCCTCCGCATCCCTCCAGACGCCGACTCTTACGCCATTCTCCTGGAGGGTTTGGAGAACGAACGAGATTCCCGTAGCGCTCGGGAGGTGTTCGACGAAATGATTGTGAGAATTGGTTGGGAACCAATGAATATTCCGGCATACGATTCATTCCTCAACACTCTCCTCTACCACAGCAGCGGTAAGCTCGATGAAGCTCTCCGGTGGCTGCATAAGATGAAGGGCCAAAATTGCTTCCCTGGGATGAAGTTTCTGAGAAACGCCATTAATGAGTGCGTTAAGCTCAGGGATTCCCGAGCAGCGATCCTACTCTGGGATTCTCTCGTAGGGAAGAACGGATTGCAACCTGATACTCGAATTTACAATTCAATGATTTCTCTCTACTGTCATCGCAATCAGTTGGATGTTGCCTTTCAGTTCTTGGATGAGATGGTGCTCCATGGGGCATTTCCTGATTCAGATACCTACAATTTGATGCTTCATTACGTGATTAAGAACAAGAATCTTCAGGAACTATCGGCATTGTTCATTGAGATGGTGAAGAATGAGCTTGCCCCCTCTCCTGCCAATTGTGAATCTACTATGAAGCTGTTGTTAGATTCAAAAGAGTGGGATATGGCGATCAACTTGTGGAAGATCATGATAACGAATGGGTTAGCTGGGGAAGAGATTGCTAACTCGTTGATCATGAAGTTTTGCGACTACGATCGGTTGCCGGAGGCTTGTAAATATGCAGAAGATGTGATAGACAGAGGGATCAAGTTGAGCTCAGCAACTCTATCAAAGTTGAAAACCATCCTCTACAAATTAGGTAAGGGCTATATTTATGAAAGTCTTTTTAGTAAATGGAAATTAGTTAGTAAAGACAGGAGTATTTATAATCACCATGGTTAAGTGATATTTGTTTTGGTGTTCTTATATTCTTGTCCCTTTTCTAGACTGCTCTCCTCCATGATTTAGATGTTAATTTATTTTTGCATGCGATGCATATAAATCATGAAATTTATATTGTACACACTTAAAATGCATAAAATTATGTTTTACACATTTCTGCATTCACATTACAATTTTGTTGAAATACTTGAGCTACTTCTAAGATCGATTAGAATGGTAAATTTTGTAGTTCATCTATCTAAAAAACTTTGTGCATCATTCATTTATTTCAGTCCATTCAAATGAACCAGGAATGAGATGTTATTTTTGAGTGTGCATATTATGTGAATACTCAAATCTATTAGTATTTTTGAGCGTGGATAGCCTAAATTAATTGATCAGGGCGATTCATGCGGATAGTTGAATTTATTGTGATTTATATGTGAATTTCTCTAAATTTTTATTAGTGCCTATAGAAACAGGGAACTCTAGTTTTAGAACCTGCCCTTCGGTCATTTCGAGATTTATGACTGTTAGCCTGTTACTGTTAAGTAGGCTTGGATTTTTGTTTCGTAGGAATTTGGTTTTTGGTTAGTTTGATTTTTTTTGGCTGACGAGAGAAACTCAACTAGTTTAACGATAAATAGCAAATAGGTCTCTTTAGTTTTGGCCTTTGCTTGTCTAGGTTTCCTTGATTTTTAAATCAACTAAACTGGTCTCTAGTTTGAGAAGAGAAATAATGTAATTAGATCTTCCAGTAATTAAATTCATATGTAAAAGGACATTGTTCATTGAGATGGTGAACAATGGGCTGCCCCCTTCTCCTGTAAATTGTGAATCTGCTATGAAGCTATTGTTAGATTTGAAAGAGTGGGATGCAGTGATCGACTTATGGAAGATCATGATAACGAATGGGATAGCCGGGGAAGAGATTCCTAACTTGTTGATCATGAAGTTTTGCGACTACGATTGGTTGCCGGAGACCTGTAAATATGCAGAAGAAGTCGTAGAGAGGGGGATCAAGTTGAACTCAGCAGCATTATCAAAGGTGAGTACCATCCTCTACAAATTAGGTGAGGGTTACACTTATGAAGGTCTTTTTAGTAAATGGAAAATAGTTAGTAAAGACAGCAATATTTATAATTTCCATGGTTAAAGTGATATTTGTTTTGCTGTTCTTATATTCTTGTCCCTTTTCTTGCTATAATTCAGCTGTTACTTGTTTTTCACCTAAACTGTTATTGAAATTAACTGGTGTCTTAGGGACATAATAAATTACACCCGGGTTATTGAATTTAAGGCATGTTATCGTGCAGGTTCATGTTTTTTAAAATTTTAATAGCTCGTACTTAAGTTTTAATATAATCATTAAATATGTACTTTTTTTAAGTTTTTATTATTATTATTTTTTTAAAATAACGCTTATACTCTTCTCCCTCTCTCTCTCTCTCTCTCTCTCTCTCTCTCCTCCCCCCCTCTTGCTCTCTTTCTGGCAGGGCCGCCGGTAGTGGAGGGGTTAAGGGCTGCCCATCGGCCAACCCCCCCCCCCCTTTCTCTCTCTCTCCTGTCGATGAAGGGGCAGAGGGGGAGCAAGGGACCATTTGCTCCTTCCTATCTCTTTCTCTCTAGATCTTTGCAAAGATTTAGTGAGAGAAAGAGACACCGCAGAGATTTACAGAGGAGATAGGAGGGGGTGGGGGGCGAGCCTTCCCCAGCGGGCGGCCGGTCCGCCCTTTCGCAGAACGGTGGCCATAGAGAGGGAGAGGGACCGGTTGTTAAAATTTTGAAAATGTGAACCTGTATAATTATATGCTCAAAACTCAAGGACCTACATGTGATCTTCTCAAATTATTATTGTAAGAAAATAGAATAGTACGTATAGGAAAGTCCTGCGTAATGGACATTGCAAAGAATCCCTAGGTCTGTTTGTTTATAAGGTTAAATTTAACAAGGTTAAAATTAAATTTGAATAAAAATATTTTTTTATTACAAGTTGTGAATGATGTGAAGTAAAGTTAGTTATTATATTATATGTGAGGGATGTGATATAAGTTAGTTATTATTTTAGTAATGTGTGAGATGTGAAATAAAATTAATTTTTAATATTAAATTTCGTGTAATGTGATATGCCTGGTTAAAATTAAATTAAGTTAATTTTAAATGGGCAAACAAACGGGGCCTTAGATATTTGCTGCTGTAGCTATCTGTGCTATTTCTAAAATCGACGCGAAGAGGACAAAATCGTTGGGAATATGCCGGCTATCCTCAGTAATTTTTTTCCCCTACTACCCTTTTAAATCATGAAATTTACATTTTAACCAAAGAATGCATAAAAGTTAAGGTAAATATTATCTAAATTTCTGAAATTTAAGTATAATATCAAGTTAGTTTGTGATATTTAAAAATCCATTTATTCTCCCTACGATTGATATTTAGGTTCCAATTAAGTCTTTTTTTATTTAATTTATATGTTTTAATTTTTAAATAAAATTTATATTTAAATTAACTATATAAATATAAAAAAACAACAATACCCCTCCATTCCTCTCAGTGGAACGCAGTGTGCCCTACCTGCTCGCAATGTATGGTCGTACCCATGCCAGCCCTGTGTGCATGGGCCGCCATGCTGGCAGCGACCTGCACACCCATGGCCGTGTGGGCGTGGCAGTCAGGGGCGCGCACTTGCGTGCCAGCGCCGACCTTGCGAGGCTGGGAGAATTTATTGCAATCGGACAACTTAATATGTAGATTTTGCGGTAACTGTTCGGCATGCGATACCTGCGTGTAAGTTTCACCATTACGATTCGGTATATGTAGTAATTTTTATTACATATGTATCATAAAATATCTCACATGTAATAGATTTTATTATATATATATCATAATATATTTCATACATAGCATGTTTGCTCACATATGTATCATAATATATCTCATATATAGTAATTTTTATCACATATGTATCATACATATGTGATAAAAATTACTACGTATGAGATATATTATGATACATATGTGAGCAAACTTGCTACGTATGCCGAGCCGTGATGGTGGGACCCACACGCAGGTGTCGCACGCTAAATGGTTGCCGCAAAATTCACGTGTTAAACTGTCTGATTGCAATAATTTTTTATGAGTTGTATCGGCACGCATGTGGCTGCGCAGCCAGAGCGCACAGAACTAGTGCGCTCGAGGCCCACGTGCGTGCCTGATGCTAAGCCCTCGTGCAGGTTTGGTACCACGGACTGCATCGCCTACACCGGTCGCCCCCTCGCTTGCGCCAACAAGCCGACCAATCGCGTCTCCTGCTCTAGTCGTCGCAATGTTGACGGGAGAGGTGGTGATATTTTAATCATTTAATATTTATATATTTAATTTAAATATAAAACTATAATTGATTGAAGCTAATGTCAATTTTAGAGATTTAATTAAAGGAATTTTGAAATTATGGACCTAATTGAAATTATTCGGTTTAGCTGATAGTTACCCTAAAAAAAAGTGTGTTGCACTCTTCTGCTGTCCACCATTACACCTGAAATTAATTGATTAGTGTGATTAATATGTGAATACTCAAATTTATTATGATTTATATGTAAATCTCTGTAAATTTTTATTAGTCCCTGTAGATTTTTTTTATTTATTTATCAAAAGTCCCTGTAGAAACTTGTAACTCTATTTACTGAACCTGTCTCAGTTTTTAGAGATTTATTACTGTTAACGTGTGCTTAGATCTTTGTTTGGGAGGAATGTGGTTTTGAGTTTAATGTTTTAATTTGATTAAAAAAAAATGAAGTTATTTTAATATTGAGTTTTGTATATGATGTAAAATAAAATTAATTTTTTTTAAAATTAAAATATGCATAAGATGTAAGATTTATGTGACTTAATTTATGTAAAATATAAAATAAAATTATTTTTTTAATATTAAAATTTGTGTAGTATATGATATAAGCATAAAAGAATAAAAGGAAAGTGAGTTTAAGATGGGTTAGATGTTTAGAAGTAGCTTGATAGCTATTGAAATATGCCAATGAATGACATTAGTAAAACTTGCTGGGCGGAGTGGGTGAGGATGTGATTCAGTTAAAAACACACCAAATGCCACCGATAATTTGTAGGAAGAAATTCGTCAGGTATGATGTAGTATTATTTATTAAATTTGAGTAACAGTACTAATTATTACTGCAATTTATAATCTTAATTTGTATAAATTCATCCAGAATATGAATCGTTAAGAAAGAAGCTCTGTTTATTTCTGTGTTGAATAGATCAGCACAATCATGGAGATAGCGTGGTTCTATCTCGTAATTAAATCTTACTCAAATTTAAATTTATATTTCAGTCAAAATTAAAATTTTAAATTTTTTTTAAAAAAAATTTAAAAAATATTTTATATCTTATCTTATATAAATTTTAATACTAAACAATCACTTTATTTCAAATTTAATATAATTTTTAAAAAATTAAATAATTTTATTTCACATTTTATATAATTTTTAATATATTTAATTTCCTTTATTTACATTATATATATTTTTTTAAAAATAATTAAAAATTCAACTAACCCATTTCTTTTTTTTAATTACCAAATAGAGTGTTGGACAGTCCACTTGCGTGTTAAACAGAATAGATAATGCTGAATCAAACATATCATTAAACAAATATATTAAAATAAAAAGATAATTACATGCATGTTACTGTATATTTATTATTTTACATAAAAATAATTCCACTTAAATTCTAGTGGTTTTATTCGACTTAACACGTAAGTCCATAATTCTGAAAATATGTCAAACAGGTCCCAAAATTTACTGAATAGGTGATTATGGTCCTTAATATTTATAAAAAAAATTTCAATAAAATCAAATTAAACATCTTCCGTTAAACATTCCGTTAAACATTCCGTTAAATCAAAATTTTAATTAAAAAATCATAAAATTTTTTATGTAAAATTACAATTGTATCCCTGAGGCTTACTCGCACGCGTCGGGCCGCCTCACACACCTGTGCGGGTCCCAAAAATTTACTAAATAGGTCACTATGGTCTTTAATATTTATAAAAATCTTCCAATAAGGTCCAATTAAACATCTTCCGTTAAATCAAAATTTTAATTAAGAAATCATAAAATTTTTTATGTGAAATTACAATTGTACCCTGAGTTTTACTCGCACCCATCCGCCGCTCGCGCTGGCGCACGCGGACGCCGGGGGTCGCACGGCGGGCAACACGCGAACAACCGCAATCGGAAAACCCTAATGCCAGAAATCAGAAATATGGAAGGATAAGAAGAGTATTTTCATAATTTTAACAACGTTTAACGGATACTGTCACAGAAGGACCACAATGACCTATTCAGTAAGTTTTGGGACCTGTCTGACATGTTTTCAAAATTATAGACCTACGTGGCAAATCGAATAAACCTCAGGTGCCTAAGTGAAATTACCCTTTTTACATATTATCTATCTAAATTTAATAAATTACATTTCACACATCATAAAGCATATGAAAATTATCTTTATATCACAATTATGGTATTAATAGTTTATAATATAAATAGTATAAAATAAGTGATATATAAAATAATAAATTTAATGTAGCATATAAGCAATTAACTCTAAACTAAAAGACTTAAAACGAATAAAAATGACTCAAGTAAATGAGGATTTGCATCAATTCATCGAGATGATCATGGCATCATCTGATCTAGACTTCACATGGTAAAGAAGTTCCCATCAAATTACTTTTCTTCTCTTCTTTTTTAATGTCTATGTTTCATCTTGTGATCTTTACTATCTTTTAACCATTTGAGAGATATTTCTTCCTAGACTGGTCCCACTAAAGAGAGCGATAATAAAAAAAGTCTAGTATGATTAAAGGTAGAAAGTAGTATAACGCAGTTTGAACATATAAGTGTTTAGTTATTTTACTAGATGAACGTTTGTTTCAATATTATCTTTGTGTTATTCATATTATTTAAAAAAAATAACTATTTAGTATAATAACATATATAGATAATTTTTTAAAATATTATAAAATTATTATTAAAAAGAAGACATTTAGATGACTAGTCTTTACTTGACCAACTACCTAATACTATGCAGGCTCATCAAACAGCGCTTTTAAGCTTTTTTTAGGATTTTTCCCGAATTGTTCGGCAAAATTACATAACACTAAGATAACATTAAACCAAATTAACTCCCCTTAAAATAAAGAAATATAACATAAATGAAATGGGGGTATAGAAAGCAGATTCTTCATTAAAGTTCAGTGGCTTACTGATTGGTAGATCATATAAGTGGATCATCAGGACAAGCTTGAGAATCTTTGGAGTTCTATTGATCTGATTATTTATCGTATCAGTGTGCAGTGGCTTACTAATTATTTATTTTGAACTGAATCGAGTTTATATCAAGTCGGTTTGAGTGGCTTGAACGTGACCCGGTGTGAAGCTTGAGCTCGAGTTCTGGCTCGACACTCGATTGGTTAATTTGAGTTGAGCTCAAGCCAAGCACTAATTTGCTCCTATTTTTGATTCAAGATTAGTTGAAACTTTTTTCCGATTTTGGTGAGAGAAAACCCTCATTCCAAATTGGTATCGGTGGAAGCCTTCCTTCTGATTCGATACTGGTGAAAGCCTTCCTTCTGATTCAATACTGGTGAAAGCCTTCCTTCTGATACCAGGATGACCACATATGCATAAATTTCTACGATATTTTAGATAGAGGCATTCAATTATATCACATCTTGATTGATTACTGTTGATGCAAAAAAATATGCCAAAATAGAATGAAATAAGACGATAATTTTTACGTGAAAATCCAAGTATCTGGGAGAAAAATCATGACGCCGTCTAGGCGATTTAAATCCACTAATCAAATCTTTTCTCTTACAAAACTTGAGGGTCTCTAAATAAAGACTGAATAAGAGAATAAGTATAAGAGAGAAAGAGACTCTGTGACCTCTTGAGAGAAAGAACCTGAGAGCTTCTCCTACTCCCCCCTTATTTATAGCTTGGAGAGGAAGAGACAAAATAGGTATAGTCTGTCATATCTAACACCTATTCCTGCAAAGGACGATTAGGCAGTGGACCCCCATACCGCCTTAAATGCTGAGTTGACATAGCAGTACAGAGGGTAC
This sequence comes from Apostasia ramifera, assembly GCA_019297695.1. Classification (NCBI taxonomy): domain Eukaryota; kingdom Viridiplantae; phylum Streptophyta; class Magnoliopsida; order Asparagales; family Orchidaceae; genus Apostasia; species Apostasia ramifera. The sequence goes on along the minus strand of JAEMOT010002397.1, from coordinate 467,516 downwards.
GATTTGGTGATATCTCCTTGAAGAGCTGTTCGACTAGAGCTGTTCGAGGAGAGCTGTTTGAGGAGGGCTGTTCGAGGAGAGCTGTTTGAGGAGGGCTGTTCGATGAGAGCTGTTTGACTAGGGGTGTTAGAGAAGGTTCTAACAATTACAATCTTCTTGTAATGCAAAAACACATACTTTTTCAGTTATATACTGGCTATGACAAGTGATTTCTAATATGACCAACTATGAATTCTCTTCATAAAGTTTTCGAATAACACTATAGCGAACTTTATGCATATAAAACTCGGGTGTTGGAAAGGTAAATACATTCGAAAGGTTCGAATTCAAGCCCCACAGCCCAGTTAGAGTTGGCCATTAATGGTCTCTCAAGTCCAAAATAGAACCGTATCTTTTGTGGTCTCCTAATCCTATGCAGTTCATAATTTTATGATCCATCTGCTGAACTATGCAATATCAACAAAACTGTGCATTTTTTTCCTCTGATATTTGCCAAAGATTTGAGCCTAAGCAACCAAAGTTGCACCAGAAAGTAGACACAAGTATAAGTTAAAGATGTGATAAAACCAACAAGAAAACAAATACTATTCTGGTGTATGAAATCCAAGCAAAATTCCTACAATCAGATCAACAATCAGTTATAATTCCAGACTGAAATTAGCATGAAAGCAACAAAGACAAGGAATGACTTACCGTTTAATGAACCTTGCAGAGTAAACAAGTCCAAAGCTTCAGATTCCAGTGTCTGAATCTTTCGTTTGCCTCCTTAGCTCATCGTCTGCCTTCCTCAAGAACTGATCCCACCCACTCCCTTCGGCCGCATCCAGATAGTCAAATGGAACCGCCGTCTTCAGCCCTGGCCTCACCCCGCATTGGCTCTCCACCAACCTGAACTCCACTTCCTCCTCCCCAAAACTCTTCTTCTCCAGCTCCTCCCAACTAAACAGCAGCGGCAATGTGAATGCGCCCCATGGGTTGAAGTCGAGAATCTTAATCCTCCAATCTCCTGTCACGTGCACATCAAAGGTGTAGTCTTCCAACTTGAACGTTGGGTCGACGACCTCTGCAAAGAAATCCTCTATCAATTGCCGGAGCTCATCTCGCCGGTCGAGGAGCGAAGGGTAATAGGCTGTGATTTCACGCTGGGAGATGGCGAGGAGCTGATGGCGATGGACGAAACAACGGAACTCCATCTCGGGGCGGAGACCCGGGTAGAATTTGCGCAAGGCAAGGGAGAAAGAGAAAGGGGCGGAAGAGCGGTCGGAGCAGGAGTCGATGGCATAGCAGAGGTCGTGGACGGCCCGATCAGAGGAGTGGAGGAGAAGAGCGATTTCAGCAAAGGAGGTGCAGCGGAGAGAACCGTCGGCGGCGATCCAAGCGGCGTCCTTCGGCGAGCTCCAATTGAGCTTGGGGAAGACGGCGCCCCCAAGGGAGGCGATAGATCGCTCGATTTCCAATTCCAAATCCGGGAAGGATGGAGCCTCTGCCTCTTCGCCGCTGCCTTCAGAGTCACCGTCATCGTCATCGAAAGTGGAGGGATCTGAATCGAGGATGGAGATGGGGTCGACGTTTGCAGTGGTCCGTGGCAGGGGATCGCTGCCAGAGGCTGAGCGGGGGAGGCGGAAGGGTGGTGCTTGACCGCTGGCGGTGGGCGGCTCGCCGAGGATGTAGCGGATGAAATCATCGGGGAGGGGGTGGAAGAGGGTTCGAATGGAATATGGTTTGAAGAACGGATACCACTCTTGGATTTGGCATTGACGAAGCTCTTCCTCCTTCATCTCTCCTTCTCAATTGCAGTGGCGCAGCGGCGGCGCGGCGGCAGGTATCGCAAGGGCCTTAGGGCAGATATCCGAGTGCTGGTCCTGCTGGAGTTACAAAAATCAAAATAATTTAATTGTATAAATAATTTTCACAATTAATATCAAAATTAATTTATTTAATATTTTATATAAATCATAATATTAAATTTAATTTTACTTCATTTCTTATATATGTTTTTAATAAAATTAATTATAAAAAAACCATTTTTATTTCACATTTTATTTAAATTTAAGGATAAAATATTACTCTTAAATTCCAATTTAGAAAGTAACGACGTTGAAGTATTATTTCATTCAGATTTCGCCCAATCACTCGGTGGGCCTTCTCTCGAAATGCTAAGTAAGAGGCTGCTGAAATTTTTTTACTAAAAATATACTCCGACGATTATTTTAAAAGAGTCCGTGCTCTTCAATATAAGATAATTCTTCATGTGTACTTCAACAAATCTTTTTCTCATATGAGAACTCATTCACATTGGACTTTTTGTATCACATGAATCATTTAAGTGCTTGCATTTCACGAGCCAACTCATGCTTCGGGGAAGCACAAAAAAAGTCACCTGCTTATGTATTCTTAATCATAGCAGAAGAAGTAAAGCATATGGGAGTACAGTCTGCATAGGCCACTCGATCCACAAAAGATCCAGCCAAAACTATTGCTTCGATATTACTTTGTTATAATAAAATCTTACGTTCATTTTGTTTGATAATGTCAAGAATTCAAGGTAATAAAAAGAATTTATTAATATTATCTTGAATTTAAAGAGTGAGGTGTATTTTGATTTTAGAAATTATTTATTAGATGTTTTTCATCTGAAAAGATCGTAGCTAAATATATTATTTCGTACCTTGAATGCATATATTAATAAATTGATAGCTCTTCCTTCTTTTTTAAAAAAATAATAATTATGCATTTAAAATATGAAGCTATATATATATATATAAATATTTAATTTTGAAGACTAAACGAGTAAAAAATTATTCTTTAAAATTGAGGCATGTAATTCTCTAATTATTAATAGGAGGTCAAATTAATTAGAAGGCCATTGGAGCCTAGGAAGTATTCAAATGTAGATGTCTTCATTTTTATGGCATCTAGTATTATTGGAATAATTTAATTGAAGTATTAATGTGGAAGAAATAATTAGAAAAAGAAAAAAAAATTATTTGACTATTTTACTATATTGTATTCTATTTCTAATAAATATTAAAAATTAAGATGTATACACAATGATAATCCCTTATACCTATATACCTACGTTTGGTAGAAAATTTCATACTTATTAATGTTAAATTCATAAAAATAAAAAAAATAAATAAAAAAATTAGTTACATACGTAGCACAAAGAATAATCAATTATATAAAAGAATTACAATTATGGTATTTATAAACAGACCAACTAACTTTTTTATTTATGGTATAATAAATGCAATTATTTATGATTAAACTCGACTTATTAACCTATTTTACTACCCGTAGTTCAAATATGTATGATTGACACCTTCTTCTGAACATCGATAGATAACTATAGTTGTTAACACGTGGCTCCAGCGCTGCATTTCAGTCGTACACGTGGCGTCAAAGGGACCATCTCAAAACCCGTCATTAATAATAATAATTATTATTAATTTGTTTTCTTTTTTGCAGAACTCGGGCCTCGATCCCGCTAGTTCGATCTTCCCCAAACAATAGCTGACATGATATTTCGCCGGCCCCAGCTATCGCTATTGGAGCGTCTTACCAGTACAATTTTCAATTCTCTACGTCACGAAAATTAAGATGCCGCATGCTCCAGCCACCACACGTTCCCATGAGTTACGCGAATCAAGTCACCGCGTGCTTCATCCACTGTTTCCGGCTTCCCCTGTTACTGACAATGGTGGGTCTACCGGTATGGGCTCAACATTAAAGTAATATTATCTTCCGAAAAATCCGCTGAACTACACTACAACCCGCTTATGAATACCTCTGAATAAGATAAAACAAAGGAGGATATATGTAACAACAGAGAAGCTAGAGATACAAGAGCTCTCTTTGACGAAACTCATACTGTACTGCTCTTTGGATCAAATTCCTTTGTTTTTAGTGAAATCTTCTTCACTGATATTTCGGTGGACATAGGAGAATTCCTGCTTGAACCACCTTAAATCCCTACGTCTTTTTTTGGATGCTTTTCATTCTCAATTAAGTCTTAATTGTCAGGCTTAGCTCTCTGTATACCAATATCTCTGGAACTTTTTCTTCTTACGTCAACAATAGTATACATAAAAAACTGCAAAATACAAAGACTCGATTAGTCTAAAATACAGGGTTCTATAAAAAAAATTCTAAAATACGTATTATTTACTTTTAAAAGTTAAAAATAGATACATCTATAAACTTAGTTACAGTATCCAATCTTATATATATTAATTAAATATGTTAATTTTTCTTTGAGGCAAGGGTTGGCACTTTTATATTAATGGATCCCCAACATTAGCTTCCCCCAACTAGGTACAAAAATACGATGTCGGCTTCGATTTGCCAGCTTACCCAATGTCCCGAGTCTTCCAAAGATCCATTCAACACGAGTGCTCAATAGTTTTATCGACGTAGATCTTGATCTATGATAATCACAAATTATTTAGGGGCCTACTTGTTATTATATAAAATCTGTAGACTGACATGTAAAAATTTGAAAGCCTCAAGAACCTATATTCAATTTACCTTATAATAGAAAATAATGTAAGGAAAAAAAAAGTTATAAAAACATTATGTGAAAATATATCCATAATTTAACTATATTAATTATGTATTGGGATATGCATATTTTTTAAAGAAACAGTGATTATCGATTCCAAAAGAGGTAAATATTAAAATTCGAATTGAATTTTTTACATCAATCAACATCCTCATTGAAGATATTATAAAATTATTAGGGAGAGACATATCTTTTTCCGCTAAAATAGAACGTATTGTTTTCATTTCACAATGTACGAGTGATTTTACGAAAACAAAGTGAAGCACGAAAATCAGCGACGCTATTTTCATTTCGTAATATGCGTGAGTGTTTTTAGACAAAGAGAATAGAGCAAAAACCAATGCAATGTACTCCAATTATCATTAGGCTCAATTAGGACCGATGTGCTCTACTACTACTAGAGCACTAATACTATTACTATTTGATCCAAACATGGAACTACTTTCTGATTAATCGATTCATTTGTATAAGGGAGAAGTTTAGTTTAATATTATCTTAATATTATGTGATATTATATAGAAAAATTAATTATTTAATTTGATGACATGTATTGAAATCTGTCGCTCAAAATATGATAAACTTTAGACATATTTTGTGGTGCCCGTGATGTCTCAAGAGAAGAGAATCACTGAAGTAAAGTTCAACTCCTGGCTGACTTCTAAGTTAATAAAAAGTGGTAAGAGGGGCACAGAAATCAATCATTTCACATCGAAAAGAAAAGAAAATTCCTGTGTTCTATTAGTAGATAATGTGATCTCAAATAGTAGATGTGCCTTTTAAAGGTAAAACTGTGTTGTAATTGGATTCGCGCCATCTTCATCTGAACCGTCCACGTGGTTGCTCACGTGGTCTCCACGCGAGCAAAACACCCAAGCCGAACAGGAGGAGTACCATCCCGAAAAGCAGACGCCGAAGAAGATCCCGAAGAGCAAGGCCCCGACGCGATATCTGACCGTTGGGGGATTGTACTTCTCTGAGAAAAACGCGGTTTTTCCGCCGACAGGCCATGACCGCTGACACACCGTACATGAGTCACGTACTAGCCATCCGCAGGCATTAATTGGGCTGTCGCTAAGGCCATAGATTACTCGGCTAGAAGTGACTAGACATAACAGGCCCAGAGTATATATACTTCCTGTACACAGCCTTCAATGAGGCTGGGATTCAAAAAATATCCTTCGAATACACTGTAACCAAAAGAACGCATTTCTAGTGATCTTTCAAGCCTCCTCGAAAAGGAGCCGTGGTTTTTCCGCCAGTCAGTTTTCAATGTAAAAAATCTTTGATTATTTCCCGTCGTAACAATTTGGTGCCCTCACGCAGGATCAAACATGATCCCTACATCCATGGAGCACGCTCGCGACGAAAATGCTCCTCCACCACCTGGCGAACAGCAGGCAACATGCCTACCCCAGGACGATGCAACCAGGGACAACCGACAGCTCCAGACGCTGACAAACACGGTCGCCACCCTCACTCGTACCATGAACACTTTCCTCGCTAACCTACCAGCCCTCCTTCAACAGCCCAGACATCTCCCCCTGGCTCTTCCCCCCGAAGCCCCGCCTCCACAGCCAGGTACGGAGCACGTCGAATTGCCCCCTGAAGAGACCAGCACCCATGCAGCGACCGAAAGTCGGCCTGAGGTCTACCCCTCGGCTCCTCCGGCGGATACCATTTTTTTCGCCCGCCATAATGGCGGCACCAGCGCCGCGCGCTTACAAGACTCCCCGGGTCAGCGACTACAACGGCCTCACCGACCCGGCTCAGCATGTGAAACGCTTCGAGAACGGTCTGGCGACAAGCGACCCCGTCTCTGACGCCTACAAGTGTCGATTGTTCAGGAACACACTGACGGGCCTCGCTCTGGATTGGCTCGACGAGATCCCCCATGGCTCCGTCCAAAACTTTCAACAGTTCTCTGAACAGTTCCGAACCAGATTCGGAACCTCGAAGACCACATCACGAACGATCCATGAGCTGTGGCAAATACGGCAGGCCTCAGACGAATCGCTCCGCAACTACGTGGACCGATTCTCAAAAATGAATGCGGAGACGAAGGACACCACGGACGACAGATCAACCATGATCTTTGTCCACAGCATTTTACCCGGCGAATTGTACGACTCCTTCGTCGACAACATGCCAAAAACCCTGATGGAGGCCAGGGCCCGTGCCGAAAAACGCATCCATCTGGAAGATGCGAAGGCTCTCAAGGCGAAAGCCAGGCAGGAAGCCGCTTCGCCCCAAACCAAGCAAGGCGATACCCCCAAGGCGGACTCGAACACTCCAAAAATAAGCTTTCGAGATCGGAACTACTCGCCCTCCCAAGGGAAGCGCAAGTTCGAGGGCGAGTCTCCACGCCCCGCCACTCCTGTCTACATCATAGAAGAAATCTTTTCGATCCTCAGCGATAAAGGTTTCATTAAAAACCGCGGCGAACGCCAGCCACCACAACCCGGTGAGGACCCCACAAAGTTCTGCAAGTTCCACCAACGTTACGGCCATCTTCTCTTCGAGTGCCGTTCCTTTCGGGCACTCGTCAACGAGTAAATCGAGAATGGCTACCTCACCGGGTACAGGAGGATCAAAGGGCCCCTGCCGAAAGCGGCGCGACCGCTCTTTCCAAGCGACGTTCCAAAAGGGGCCCCCTCTTCGACACTAACCACACCAAAATTCGACGGCAAGAAGGCCGTCCTCTCTATCTTCGGTTACCACAGCGGTCTCAGGACTCGGAGACACCAGGAGGTATGCACAGTCGAGCTCCCCCCTCTTTTGCCTGATATCATCTTCACTGCAGGAGACCTCCCCAAGGGCGGGATAAATCGCGATGACCCCATCGTGGTCATCGCCGAGATCGGAGCCTGCGATGTCCATCGAACTTTGGTCGACACTGACAGCTCAGTCGACATACTGTACCTTTGCGCCTTCAACGAGATGGCCGTTAGTCCCTGCAAACCTCTCCCCCCATCCATAACGATCTCCAGCTTCTCCGGCGACATCTACTGACCCGCAGGATACACAATACTGTCTGTCGTCCTCGAAGAAGGTCCCAGAAGAATGGAGAAGGAGATCGACTTCATTATCATGGACGCTCCCTCCGGCTACAACGCGATCCTAGGACGCCCTGCAATCGCAGCATTTCAGATGGTTGCATCTACGTACCATCTGTGCGTGAAGTTCCCTACGCCTCTCGGCGTAGCAAACATCAAGGGGGACAGGGCCGGCACAAGCAAGTGCTTTGAGATAAACGCGCATCTCCACACAGACTACATGGACCCGAGAGATCACGCTTTGCCACCGGTCGAACAGAACGACCATGTAACCGTCGCCGACGGAAAAACCGTACTCATCTCTAAAAATTTCCTGATAATGAAAAACCCGCCCTGACGGCGCTACTTTTTGAGTATTTCGATGTCTTTGCCTGGGAACCTAGCGATATGTCAGGGATAGATAGAGCCATAGCCGAACACTGACTAAGCCTCAAGCCAGGGGTACCCCCCCGTCAGGCAGAAGAAGAGGACCTTCGGCGGTGAAAAGCAAC
>JAEMOT010002397.1:430746-454762 GCA_019297695.1 Apostasia ramifera | reverse complement strand
GCGGAGTCATGAAGTTCCCCGTCTCCGACGGGTGCTCCAGACCGACTTCCGGGTCCGCCCCCCGTACCTGCAGCACTTCTCTCTCAAAAGTGTGCTGCGGTAGGATACACAGCTCACCCCGAAGAACGTGGTAGTCGGCCCACATATCTTTCGCTCTGCTACGCGACTTCTTAACCATTGTCTTAAACCTAAAGAAGGGCTAGCAAGAGGAATGAATAAAATGACCTCACAAATCCCACCTATTCATTATATATGGTTCTTGGAACCGACGCTCCCGATCCCCGAGGACTGACACTTAGCCGCCAAAATTTCGAATTTTGAGATTCTTGGGCGCGAAAATTTTATCTTCCTTTTTCAAAGACACCAGAGGAATGCGAAGGCACAAGATGCACGTCACGAATTACCCGTTCAAAATAAACTTTTACATAGCCAAAAAATAATAATAATAATAATAAAAAAAAAATTTACAAAGGCTCTGACTCTACAAGCATATTGCGAACGGACCGAGCAAATTCTCTTCGACGACGGATCTCTTCCTCCAACTCTTCGACTCGAGACTTCAGCATCCCCCTCTCCGTCGTCAAATCTTCAACTTGGGTGACCGCCGCCTCCAGATCGCCCTCGAGGTGAATGCACTTCGACTCCAGGTCAGCAATCGTCCTATCCGCCTCAGACGGATCCAGCCTTCGAAGGAGAAGGAGAACTTCGTCTATCTTCCGCTCGAAGATCTCTGCCTTCTGTTCGAGGGTCACCGCCTTCTGTTCGAGGGCCGTCGCCTGATCCTTAGTCGCCACGGATTCCTTTATCTTGTCAAGATGGGAGCAGACGTTCCGAGCAAAGAATTGCGCCGTCGAACTAACATGTGCAGGGCCCCTCTGACCAGACGAAGGACCTGGACTACCGGGCGGACCCGAAGAGGATGTCGTCGGGGCCACATTACCTTGTTCCGGCGAAGTCACCTCCCGAACCCCCGGCGACGGCGCAGAAGGTACACTCACCTTTTTTTCCCTAATCGCTCGCACCTCGTCGTCAGCCACCGTAATTGCATCCTCCGCCGAAGGGGCTGTCCGCACATCATCCGTAGGAGACCTGGACGTAGCGCTGGTTACCGGACCGGACCGGACCGGTTCCGGTCAGGTTCCACCGGTTCCAAGTCCAACATGACCTGGAACCGGTCCGGTCCGGTTCCAACCGGTTCCGGATCCGGTCCGGAACCGGTTTGGTGGACTTGGATCTGGTCCGAGTCCGGTCCGGATCCAGATAATTTATTTCAGTTTTTAAAAAAAAAAAAAAAATTTTTTTGCTGCAGCGCCTGAGCAGCGCACGCGCCACGCGGGCCGCGGGCGCTGCGCCCAATTATAAAAAAATAAAAATAAAATAAACCGGTTCGGTTCCGAACAGGATAACCGGTTCTGCTTACGCAGAACCAGTCCGGACCGGTTCTGCGGCCCGGAACCGGTTAGAACCGGTCCGGTTCAACCGGTTCTGGACCGAACCGGTTCTTACTGGACCGGTTCCGGGTCGAACCGGTCCAATAAGCAGCCCTACCTGGACGGAATACACGCGCCATCCCCTACGCTGGAAAGAAGGATCCTTGGTTTCTTCGACGCCTCTTCTCGAACTGAAGGGCGTCTCGCATCGGCTTAGCCGGGACACTGGTCCCAGTTTTCCTTCCTTGAAGACCGCCGGCTATTCCTGAGAAGAGATCCATCGCGTCAGCTTCTCCTCCGGTCAAAAAGAAGGTCCCATCGACGCTTCGCAGAATATTTATAGATCACTGCGATACACGTGGCAACTGGGCACGTACATCAATGCGCTTCACGACTATCAGAGGACATGTTGTAATTGGATTCGCGCCATCTTCATCTGAACCGTCCACGTGGTTGCTCACGTGGTCTCCACGCGAGCAAAACACCCAAGCCGAACAGGAGGAGTACCATCCCGAAAAGCAAACGCCGAAGAAGATCCCGAAGAGCAAGGCCCCGACGCGACATCTGACCGTTGGGGGATTGTACTTCTCTGAGGAAAATGCGGTTTTTCCGCCGACAGGCCATGACCGCTGACACACCGTACATGAGTCACGTACTATCCATCCGCAGGCATTAATTGGGCCGTCGCTAAGGCCATAGATTACTCGGCTAGAAGTGACTAGACATAACAGGCGCAGAGTATATATACTTCCTGTACACAGCCTTCAAGGAGGCTGGGATTCAAAAAATATCCTTCGAATACACTGTAACCAAAAGAACGCATTTCTAGTGATCTTTCAAGCCTCCTCGAAAAGGAGCCATGGTTTTTTCGCCAGTCAGTTTTCCACGTAAAAAATCTTTGATTGTTTCCCGTCGTAACAAATTGTGAGGTTAATTATCGAAAACTCAAATCAAGCTCTCCTCGTAAGAAGCCAATAGGCATAGAAGAGAAGAAATTATTAGGTTAGAGCTGTGCGCCATCTCAAAAGTTCGAACTCCAATAACACACATGCATGTCGGGAGATGGGTTCCACTTATGGGAAGGCAGAAACACTGCCACTTTGGCTTTTTGGAGATATTTGATCCTCTTTTACGTTCATAAATTTTAATTATACGCAGAGGAATGATAAGGAAATATGCTATTGGGTATGCCTATCAATGGATCGGATCATGACTTTATTCGATCCGATTAAACTCCCAAATGGATTCTTTTTTTGACCCGTCAATCCTCCCCGTTTATTGACCCGATCCGTTTACAAATAAATGGATCAGATATGGATCACCATTTACCCGACCCGTTTAAAATCCGATTCGTTTATATAATCTAATTTGTAGTTCATACAGGAATACATTATGGCTAATAATCTTTTTGTTGGAAAGCTTAAGTAAAGAGTATTACTATAATTAATTAATAAAAAAATTTCACAAATTATATTAGTAAATTTTAGTTCATAGTGCTTAGTTATATTTCATAATATATATGTATATATATTATAAATACTAATTTTTATACTAAAATATTTAATTAATTCATAAAAATATAACATTCTTCTTTTATTTTTTTTTCAATAAATTTAACATTATTTTAAATTTGATTATGAAAAATACTTAAAAACAACTGCTTTTATTATAAATGGATTAAATCCGAAAACTCGAGTTCCGAACCGATTCGATTTCCAACCCGAGAGCATATGGATCGACCATGACCTGATCCGATATATATAAATTTGGATCCGAGTCGGAGTTAATTCGACCCGAACTCGATCCCGATCCGTTGACAGGCCTACTATTGGGCTAAGTAATTTGATCTTTTAACTAACCGGAAATGTTAGTTTTTTATAAAATCATTTAAAAGAATGATATTTTTTTGAAATTAAAAGAATTATATTAATATAAGTGATAATTACAAACATGCTGTGCAAAACTTTTCATTTTATATATAACTTATTCATGCTTTATAAATAACATTTCATACCATACAGAATATATATAAAAACTATTTCTATACGATAATAATAGTATTTTTAGCGTAATATTTTAATAGTTTATAGTATACACAATATAATAAAAATATGCACAGTATAATTTATCAAATATATATGGATGTGTAATATCTCGTAATCCAAATATAAAGGTATTATTCACTTTGATTTTAGGGAACCATATAATTTAAGTGATTGCTAGAATACAAACTAATGCTATTCAGCTCAAGCACACTTAACTATGAAGTTTCTCATCATCAGTCTCACGATTTTTTCTTAAAAGACGTCTTTATCATTTGAGATCACGTTATTTACTTATACAGCTCAAAAGTTCTCTTCTTTTTCTAATATGAGATGATTCGCTTCTGTGCTCCTCTACTTATATGAATATCACTCTAGAGATCACTCCCGTCCTGTTCAGATATATAGAATGATTGTGAAAAATCAAAATCCACACTAGCAATCTTATGACAATAATCTCGTGGTGCCATCTACTTGGGAGGGTTTTTCGGCTAAAAAATCAATGTATTTTCTCTCTAAAGTTAACTTCCTACTCGTCTGCCACCTCTTTGACTCCAGATCTGGTCCGCTCATCTCGAGTGAATAGAATTCTATGCTTAGCAATGGCATGCAAATATGTTATAAAAAATGACATTATGAATATATAATTTTGAAGATTAAATAAATAATTTTTATTTTAAGAGTGGCCTTGGTAATTTTCTAAAACAATGTAGCAAATTCAGAAATGCATGTAAAATCATAATTTGTGTTGAAAGATTTACATAAAATAAATTTTTAAAAAATAATAAAAAATGATCCTTTAAATTTATCCATATTTTTTAGTAGATTTACATCTGTCATCTTTAAAAATCTATTATTTTTAGACAGTAGTTCTAAATTTTATTATTTTTATGCAGTACTCCTATCTAACTTCAAAAGCAGAGTGCTGCCTATAAAAATGAGAGGTGGTGCTTGAAAATAATAAATTTTGAGGGTATCGTTTAAAAATAATAAATTTTTGAAGGTGATATATGTAAATTTTTCTTTTTTTAATCACGTATATCACTTAAAAATCTTGTTCAAATCTATTTTATTATATTTTAATGCAAAATGAAAAATCGATCAAACTGGTCCAGCGGGGAACCCACTAATCTGAATGAAAAGGAAATGAAAATCACATTTTACCTGCTGCACATATTATATTATTTATAATAAAATACATTAAACAATTATCAACAGTCTATTCTTAGATAATAAATAATAATAAAATGCACTAAGCTAATGCTGACAAAAGGCAACTACCAATAAATTAAAAAAAAAATTATAATCATGTCTTTATTTTAAAATTTAATTTCAAATGTATTTGTAATTTTAAAAAATTAACGTTTAACTCTCTGATTTTACAAAAATTATATCTTATTTTTATTTATTTATTATTATTTTTAAGAAAAAAATAAAATTCTCTCTTTCATTGGCACTAGGTGAAACGGTGAGGGGAAGGAGAGGGAAGAGAAGGAAGGTGCTTTGGTATTTTTCAAAAAAAAAAAATAATAATAATAACTAAAAAAAATCAATTTAATGATTTTATAAAATCTGAATTTAAATATTAAATTTTTAAAAATTATAATCTTTGGAATAACATTTTTAAATTAATTTTTGGTAGCCCATAGAATAAAATGGAAAAAAAAATGATCAGTTTATAAGAATGTGTTTGGAATATCATTTTGATGAAAAAAAGTATTTTTTTTTATAATATTATAAACTATAAAATCTGTATTTAATAAAATAGTTGCTGAAGAAATTTTAGTTTTCAAAAATTAAAAATTACTATGACAAAAAAAAAACTGAGAAAATAATTTTTTGAACTATTGGTTATCAATAAGTTGATTTAAATAATTTAAAATAATTTTGTCCTCAAATTATTTATATAACAATTGCAACATTCCAAGATATTTATAATTATTATTATTATTATATATTTTCAACAAACATATAATTAAAAATAAGAGATAATTACCTACATGCCACACAATTTAGTTTTATTTATGTCTTACACACTCAAAACATTATAAAATCTTACATACTCACATTTTAACTTATTTCTATTATAATGAGTAATCATAATTTTTCAATAACCTAATTATAGTTAGATTATAAAAAATCTGAGCCATTCATTATATTATTTTAAGGATATTTAAATATATTTTGAGTGAAAAATCCTAAAATCTTAATGTTTAGGTGGCGGCAAAGGAAGGAGACATCCGCGATGTGAATTGATTTTAGAACAAATCAGCGCTTTAGTGTGGTATTGAGAAAGAGAAAAATATATGCCATTAAGAGTAAAAACATAATTTTAATGATTTACTAACATAATATTTTTTTTCAAATAGATTTTGATTAAATTTTAACTCAAATGTGTGTATGTAAAATTTTATAATATTTTGAGTGTGCATAGCGTAATTAACTAAGAATGAATAAGCAAGGCATAAATAAAATTAAATTATGTGACATGTAGGTAATTATTTCTAAAAATAATTATAGTTATTATATATCTACTATTGTACATCTATTTGAATAATATATCAAAAAAATATATAATTAATATATCTGAAATAAAATACAGTTAATCTAAAATAATATACATATAATAAAAATTTATAACAAACTATATGACCATTTTTATTAAAAGTATCAACTCATGACTATAAAATATGATATTTTCTACTAAATATATTTGCTTTTGACAGTAAATTTTGATTAAAAAATAGTTTTATAAAATATCTTTTTTTTATAATTATATAACATAATATTTTTTTATAGCACAATAATGCAACTTAAATTTAATTCACTTCCTTGAATTTGAAGTTATAAGGCTCAAGTGTCTACTTAATTCTAGAGAAGCTTTACAGCTTATATTTTGAATAAATATTTGTAGATAGATAAAGAACAATGAGGGCTTATTTGTTTGTAATGTTAAATTTAATAAGATTAAAATTAAATTTGAATAAAAATAATTTTTATTAAAATTTGTGAATAATATGAAATAAATTTAGTTATTGACCTCGTTTGGTACGATAAAAATTACTTTTATTCACATCTAATATAAGTACGAATATTAGAATTTAAAGTATTTTATATTTTACAAACTTTCTAATATTAAAATAAATTTCTCTCCTACTAAATTTAAAAAAAAAATTCTCTTATTAAATAAAAGCTCTTACTAAATGAGGCTATTGTATTAGGATATGTGAGGAATGTGATATAAAATTAGTTATTATGTTGGGATATGTGAGGGAAGTGATATAAGTTAGTTATTAGGGATAATTACCTATATGTCACACAATTTAGTTTTATTTATGCCTAACACATCCATTCTTAGTTAATTATGTTATTCACACTCAAAACATTATAAAATCTTACATACACATACTTGAGTTAAAACTTAATCAAAATCTATTTGAAAAAAAAATATTCTATTAGTAAATCATTAAAATTATATTTTTACTCTTAATAGTGCATATTTTTCTCTTCCTCAATACCACACTAAAGCGTTGATTTGTCCTAAAATTAATTCACGTCGCGGATGTCTCTTTCCTTTGCCGCCATCTAAACATTAAGGTTTTAGGATTTTCACTCAAAATATATTTAAATATTCTTAAAATAATACGATAAACGACTCAGATTTTTTATAATCTAACTATAGTTAGGTTATTGAAAAATTATGATTACTCATTATAATAAAAATAAGTTAAAATGTGTATATATAAGATTTTATAATATTTTGAGTGTGCATAGCGTAATTAACTAAGAATGGATGGGTAAGGCATAAATAAAACTAAATTGTGTGGCATGTAGGTAATTATTTTTAGTTATTATTTTAGTAATATATGTTAGATGTGAAATAAAGTTAATTTTTTTTATATTAAATTTTGTGTGTAATGTGATATACTTATTTAAAATTAGATTATATTAATTTTTAATTTTAAACAAACAGGATTTAAAAATTAAAAAAATAAAAAGAAGAAAAAGAAAAAGAAAAAAAAAGAAAAAAATGGTTTTAAAACGCCAGAGAGGTTGAGTTTTTAGGATATAGGCCTGCTGGCCCTGCACTGCTAGATTGCAAACATTTTCTTTAGGATAATTGCATCTGGATCCCTAGGTTTGCTCTCAATCATCATATGCGTTTACTAAAAAAAAAATCATCAAATATGTTACAATTGTTGCTTATAAATATTTTTTTATGGCACAAAAACATGTATAATAGAGAAAGATAGATGATAGGTAAGAGTTATCAAGTTTGGTCCAATTTATCGTCTTCGAAAGCAGAGCATGTCAGCAGCAGTACGATAAATCAGTATTATTGCACACGAAAAAAAAATATATGTAAAAGGAGATGTTTCGCAATTTTCTTTGGTTCAATATATATATATATCAAAGATGATCTAAAGGACGTTTGGCGCGAGGACCAAATCAGGACCAAAGTGATACTAATTTAAAAAACAACAATAATAATAAATAAAATTTTTTAATTATTTTACATAAATTATAATATAAAAAAATATTATTTTTTATTTCACATACTCAATAATTTTTAATAAAAAATATACTTTATTTCACATCCTAGACTAAAATATTCGAATCGAGTATTTTGGTCTAGGATGTAAAATAAAATTAATTTTTTTATTGAAAATTATTGAGTATGTGAAGTAAAATAATATTTTTTTATATTAGAATTTGTATAGAATGATTAAAAGTTTTTATTTATTATTATTATTATTGTTTTTTAAATTAGTATCATTTTGGTTCTAATTTAGTCATCGCGTCAAACAGGGCCTAAATGTAAAGTGAAGTAAACTAAAAGTTTTAGAAGAAATTAACCCAATTAATAATTGATGTATGTGGAATTCAACATTCACAGTTGTTTCCAGCTTATTTTTTTTTTTTAAATTTTATTTTTCAATCAGCAAATATTTTTTTTTTGATATGAACCCAAAGACCATGCTCATCCATAGAGATTTCCTCCTAGAAAATGTGGATTATTTTGACTATTTGGGCTGATAGTGCATGTCTCATTCATTATTCATTGGGTTCCAAATTATTATTTTGAAAATGCTTTGCCATCATTATTTTTTTTATTTAAAAGTTATAAATTATTTTACTATCAAAACTATTATGACTGTGGCCGAGAAGAGAAAAGAGTGATCGTCTTCTGATATTTTATGAGAAGCGAATCATTGAAGTAAAAAACAGCGCTTGACAGACTTTTAAGCTAATAAATAATGATGAGAGGAGCACGAAAATAAATTATCCTACATAAAAAAAAGAGAGAAATTCTTGAGATATATAAGTAAATAATATAATTTTAAATAGTACAAATATTTTTTGAAGAAAAACTGTAATATTAATAATAAAAAACTCAGTAGTTAAGTGTGCATTTTTTTTTAGTTAAAATGAATAATATTTTGTATTTAAATTAGGAAATGCCACAAAATCTCTCATGTTTTAACAAAAATGCCACTATTTTTTTGTTATCTATGGTGGAGTTAATAATGACATTTATGGATTAAGTCTGATGGGCAAATGAGTAATATCAAGATGCAAGGTTTTATATATCTGTTTCTATCTACTATTTAAAAAATTGGACAATTACAAATATGTTACTTAAAAAATTATATTTATATATTAATTACCCTTAAAATTTAATTATTTATATCAGCATAATTAAATCATAATTATCCTAACTCAAATATGCACAGGATGAGTCAATGATGGCAATCACCAACGCACAATAGCCACTGACGAAAGCATAGTCTACATGAGTGCCTGAGCGAGATGTATATATGACAATGTTAGGCCGATAACAACTTATAGACAGATTATTTTATGCATAAATCATATATTCCTAACAGTAGTTAATCTGGGCAGTGTATATGTGATATTTAAGATTACATGTTAATACCAATATAAAATTTTTATTTAAAAAATAATTAAACACATTATTACAGAGTGATATGTACGTAATTTTATCTAACTTTAAAAAAAAAACATTTTTAGAAGGCAAATGTGGTAAAAAATAAAATCTAGGTAAGCTAAACTAGAGTTTAAAACAAGTTTTGACTCTAAATTATTTCTATTATAAGAATCCTCCGTCTACTGATTCTAAAATATATTTTTCTTTGAAGTCGCTCCATAGGTCAAGGAGACTGCTGCGCAAACTCAAATACCAATTCAACAAGCTACGCTCTAAGCTAGTGTCAAAAGAAATGAATCACGAATTAGTATCGAGAAAATATTAGAGTACAATAGCAAGTGCGAAACATATGTAGTTACTTTTTTTTATTACTACTATACCAATTAAAATCTTTCGTTGGAGCGCTTTTGAACTTGTTAATTCAACGCTTTCACTAAATAACATTGTTGCGTTATTTCAAGCAGATGAATCTATTATGTTCTTTTTATCAAATTGAACAGTTTCGGCCTTTGCTAAGCTTGAATAATACTTATCATTTGATTCATGTTTGATTCAAACTCATCTCACGAAAACCACCTTACACATTTCATGAGGTACGGGTTCAAAACTATTTAGATATTCATATTACTTTGATTCATTTTCATTATATTAATTTGTAAATAAAAATTCTATCAAACTATTTCACTTTTCATAATTTTATAATTTTAAAGAAAATTATTTAGTCATATAATTAAATTAAATATTTAAATTCTCTAAATAATATAATATAATTTTACAGTAATGTCGAATCAAAAGTCACCTACATTTCTAATTCCTCGAAACAAAGTTAGTCTGCAAGTTGGTTTCGCAAAAATTGACTCATCACACAAAATTTGATGAGAAAATAATAAATTTATTTTGAGGTATTATTAAAGTTAATTTATGTTATATTTCAGTGTGGTGATATTAGGCTTAAAAATATTTAATCTGTATAATAAAAAATAATATGATAAATTGCATCTGGGTTATTGCAAATTGATATTCTTTTAAAAAATTATAATAATTGATATATATATATATATATATATATATATTTAAGTGCTGCAATTTTAGTTTTTTTTTTAAATTTTGTCTTTTTTGCTACACTTTTTTTAATAGTAAATGCTATATTTTATTTTTTTTATAGAACTATTTATATATTTTAAATAATTATTATGTTCTTCTATCATCATTTTTTTAAATTAATAAAAATCTAAAATTTAGTTTCTTATATTTTTTAATTTTTTTATTCTAAAAATTAAAAATATTAATATTTATATTTCAAAATTACACTTTAAAAAGCTAAAGTATTAACAATTAAAAATAATTTTATGATATAATAGTATAAAATTAATATTTATATTTTAATTAGAATTAAATGATAATATTTTTATAATTTTAAAGACTTAAATTAAAGATTTTAAAAAATTAGTATCAATTTGTGATACTTTTCAACCACTGGGATTGAATGCAATTTATTATAAATAATATTATAAGATTATGATATAAATTCGCATAAAATAAATAATATGAATAAAATTAATTTATAATATGATATACAGCATTTATAATACGTATAATTAATTAATGAAGTTGATAATTAAGTTAGATTTAATTTAAAAATCTTTGTGAACCTCATTTGGTTCATGATAAAAAAATAAATTATTATTTTATTAATATTTTACATTTATAATAAATTTTAATAATTTTATTTCATATTTAATTAAAATTTTATATATTTTAAAGATTTCATATAATATATTTCAATTTAAAAAAATTGAATTATATTTTTTTAAAAAAAAAATTTATATTATTTTAAATTTTTTTAAAAAGTATATAATTATCATTAAAATATAATTATTTTATATTTAATATCTAATTTTTTATATTATAATAGTAAAAAAATTATATAATAATTATAATACGTGCACAATTTATATTACAAATTTGTGTTGAGTATACTGCAAATATTATAATTTTATATAATTTTTGTAATTAATATATAATATTTGAAATTTAAATATTAAATTTATCAAATATTTTTTTTAAAAAACTTTCCCTTTGGAATTAATTTTAATACTGTTATTAGCTATAACATTATTATTTTGCTACATTTAGTATTAGTTATAACATTATTATTTATCGAACCAATTAGTTTTATTTTTTTTTAATTCCATTCAATGATTCAGTCGGTTTCAGTTAAAATTTATTCGATTTCAAATTAATTTTTAAATTGAATAAAACTTAATTTTAATTTTTAATTTATATACGTTATTCCTGTTCCCATACATTAATGATTAATCTTTTCCATTTATATTTTATATAACATATTTATTTATAAAATAAAAAATATAGTGAAGTACATAAAATATCCTAAGTAAATATTAGAAAAATCTATATAAATATTTCACTATATATCTATCAAATTAACTGTGATTTCTGAATAGATCGAAATAAATTTGAATCGAATAAAATACAAGCTTTTAAGCGAGCTTGAAAGAGGGGTAGCATTAAGTCGATTTTGAGCAATTTAGGTTGAACTTAAAATTAAAAATTTTAATTTCGAGTCAATTTTTAACATTAAAATGATTTTTTGTGGAAGAAGAACACTGATAGGTCCCTACAGTTTATGCATATTTATACTTTGGTCTAGCTTTTCGAAATATTTTACTTTCTAAAATTTAAAATATAAATATAAAAGTAAAGCAAAATAAGGACATTATAATTTTAATTGAGAGCCTTAAGTAAAAAAGTTTAAAAAAATTGAACCATATATAATTATTGATAAATGATAGCAACTCATCGTTAATTTATTTTATTATAAATTTATTTTTAAATTTTGTGTATTTTTCTAATCTTATTTACTTTATAAAAATATTATGATATATTTATATACTCAATTTCTTAATTATATTTTAAAAATTAAGTAAATTGCATTTAAGTTTTTGAGATCAGTAAAATATGTAAATTTTAGTATTTGAAATTGTAAAAACATTGTTACTTAGTCCATATAGTTAAAATAATTCATGTTCATTATTTTTTAAAAATATAATTTTAAAATATTAATATTAATATTTTATATTTTAATACTTTGAAATTTTAAAGTCTGGCAAGTGAGAAATTAGAAAAATTAAATTATAAATTCTTATTAAATTTTTAAAGAATTATAATGGTGGAGAGATATAATAGTTTTTAAAAATATATAAATAATTTAAATTAAATAAAAAATTGATAATTTCTATAAAAAAATTTGCTAAAAAGTAATACAGATCAAAAACAAAATTAATTTTAAATTGAATTTTGCTGAGTTTTGATTTTCTCATAGATTTTTTTTTTTTTTTTTGAAATAGAATAGAACATGATGGTCAGTTCAAGTTCGATCTGAATTTAATAGCGTTGGTGGCAGATCGGCACCGCAGGAGGCTGATGCCACACACGTGATCGACGAGGGGACACGTCACGTGGATTCCCCTTTTCAGCGCCCTGATAAAATACCTTTTATACCACTTTGGTTATCTCTGTTCGATCATGCGGACAACCGCATGCGACGGAATAAAATTAACGGTTCGGATTTCCTCATGTGCTAAATCAACGGTGATGCTTGCTATGGCAGTAGATCGCATGCGGTCGGTCATGCGGCCTCACGTCCGTCCTGCTCCTTATATTCTCCTCCTCTTCCTTGCCTCTCTGAACTCGTTCTCAGAACTAGGGTTTCCTGCTTCTTCTTTCTTATCGTGCTCCGCTTGGGGATTTCTGATTTGCTCGTCGAGCTCTCAAATTCGCTTGGTGCAGGTCGGGAAGCGATTTCTTTGTAGGATCGCAGGGCCTATTGATCGATTCCCTACTTGCATCAAGTGAATTCGAGAGAATCGTCGAAATGGGAGCTGCGCCGCCGCAGTATGTGTCTGTTTCCAGCTGCCGGAATACTCTGTGGTCGGTATTCTCTTCAGTACTATCTCTTTCAGTAACGCGGATTTGGTAGGTCGTTAGCAATTATTTCTTTTTTCACTTTATTATCTGGAAAAAGAAGATTTGGTGATACGGATTT
Organism: Apostasia ramifera; assembly: GCA_019297695.1. Taxonomy (NCBI): domain Eukaryota; kingdom Viridiplantae; phylum Streptophyta; class Magnoliopsida; order Asparagales; family Orchidaceae; genus Apostasia; species Apostasia ramifera. The sequence continues at coordinate 441,274 of JAEMOT010002397.1, read as the reverse complement.
GGCGGATCTTCTATGATGGTCCGCGCGATACTAGGGATTGGGTTAGCCGTCGATCGATTCGCTACATGCATCATATGAATTTGAGAAAACCAGGAAAAGGGGAGATCTTTCTCTGTCGAAGCTTCCCATTTCCTGGCCGCCGCCGGAATACTCTCTATTTGGTTTCTCTTCAATCTAATCTGTTTCAGTGTTGCGGATTCCCCAGATCGATAGCAATTTTTGAACACGGAATTTCTTTTTGTCGTCATCATGGATATGAAGATTCAGAGTAAGGCATACTATGATCTGTTCCTTGTGAACAAATAGAGACTTCTTTCTGCTTTTGCTTTTAGTTGCTCAGTCTGGTGATTATATATTGGAATGATTGTTCTTACTTTCTCAAATTATTGGTAGATGATTAGTTCTGTGAAGAAGCCTTTACCTTTACAAAGAGTACTATTCTGTGAAGGCAATCCTCCATATTTCTAAAGATAGCATTAGAATTCATGCAAGTGTTGTATGAAATCTCTTAAACTGAACTCCTGAGCCTGAGGAAGAACTAAATTCTTAGTTAATGAATAATGAAAGATAATTCTGCAAATATGTAGTGTTCAATAACCTTTATGCCAGACACCTTTAACCAAAATGAAAAGAATTAAAAAAAAAAAAAATTCTTGAATCATGATATGATGATGATTTAAGCGAAATAAGGCAGTGGTTTTTTTCTTTATTGCATCTCCGTGCTAAACTGCTAATGATACTTATCATGTGGAAGCCCTACTTGTATTTGTAGTGACTCAAATTGGTAAAGGATCATCTCGCACCATTATTTACTAATTCTTGTTGTTCATCCTTTTCTAGTATTTACCTATAAAAGAGTAACCTTTTTCTGGTTTTAGTCATTTCATCCATGTTCAATGTGTTTATGCTCTTTTGGGCTGGCGTCAAGTTGATTTCGTGGAACTTCCCCTCAACCTGATATTGGATTTTTTTTTTATTTTAATTTGATTTTGTGTTAAATCTCTAGTTAACAATTGACCTAAAAGCTTAAGCTTGTGGCTATGGCCTAGCAATAAGCTTATATTCTTATGTGCCTTTTCATGTGCAACTTTATTTGCTTTATTGTGTGCAGTTCAACATAGGTTTTTTCTTTTTTTTTTGGTAAATTTTAAGCTATAGATAATTGGGAGTCACTAGGTTTTGAACTTGAGACTTCTGGATCTGACACCAAGTTAAGTATCTTGTTATCTACTAGCATGAAAGTTTAATCTTGTAGGTTGTCTTAAAAATAATTTTATAGTTTAACATTTTGATTTGAGTTGATTAAAAGTTAATTAGTTTGAGTTGTAGGTTGGATAACAACAACAAGAATAATAACCAAGCCTTTAACCCATTAGGTGAGATTGGCTTAATGAATCAACCTTTTACATTGCATTCTATCGATTAACAAATTATCATTTTGTTCTAAGTGTAAGATCATTCCCACCTCTTCCTCTTTTTACATAGGCAAGTGTTTGGGTAAAAATCCAAACAAAGAATTAAAGGAGGATTAGATGAACTGCAAGGTTGACGAAGAAGGAAAGGGGTGGTTTTTTCTTGAGGCAGTCCCGTTGGAGGAGAGGGCTGGATGAAGGCAAGTTGTTGGAAAGAAGCTGGCTGAGCAGGGCGAAAATCGTTGCCGAACTGGATTTAAGCAGTTTCCAGTTGGCTCTTTCCTCTAAATTTTGGTCTTAGGATTAGCTCGGCGGAGCCCCTTTCTTGTTATAAATGAAGTCATTTATAGTGAAAGTGAGGTGAATGGGATTAGGTAGGTCAGGTAGGTTTCGTTAACGAGGGAGTGACGTTACGGTGTGGCAGTGTGCCGGTAGCTAGACTTGCTCACGCTGCCTGGCATAACAGGCATTAATGACAAGCATAGGATAGCTATGACATGACAGCTACTTAATGGTTAGCTGAATGTTCGATTTAGTCATTCGATTAGCCATGTATTGTTTGACCAGGGGACCCTAGTCTGAGCAGGTCACCTGGATTGTTTGAGAACCCTTGTTTGGTTGACTGTGCTTGGAGACTTGTTCAAACCCATCCATGTGTCATGATCGGATGACACGATGATTTTTCCCTTAACAGCAAGGTCTAATAGTAAAATTTTCTTTATTGGAACTACAATTTGCTTATAATTTATAAATGCAAATTATTTGAGCTGACTCTCTCTCAATTTATCTTAAATTAATACTATTTTTTAACTTTCTCGTAGATATGCTCATTTCTCAATCCATCATTTTCTATATACTTACTCATTCACCTTAACATTTTCATTTTTTACAACACTTATTTTATTTGTATTCTTCCTCTTCATAGGCCAGCATTAAGTACTATATTTTACTAATTGAGTTACTGATCCTATAAATCTTGATGAACATGCTTCGTACATATTTTACATAATATGGATATTACTATTAATTGGATGTACATGTATGTATACTTTGATTTCTTTCGTGCAGCCACAATAGCATAGGTATATGCATTAAGTAACCTGTATATACATTCATACAAGTGCAATACATATAAATCACCATTTTGAAGTTGATTTTGACTTAAATTGATTCCTTTTCAAGAGGGTTCACTGTTAAACATAAGGAATTTGGTTTTGCATCGAATGATTTGTGAGAGTATAAAGAGCAAGATTGGAATGTGATTTTCACTATGCTCTTTATGCAACATTTGCCGCAATTTATGCACCAAATGTTTGCTGCTTTCTTTTTCTAGTACGCATACCCATCATAATCCATACTAAAGTTGCTCCTAATTGCAAAGAAGTATCAGATTCTGCACGTTGTAGGTCTGTCTTTCTTCTTTCTGTTGATATTGGCTGAAAAGCTGGGGGCATATTCGCCTGCGCGCATGTGTATTTCTAATTATAGAGTAAACTTTGTGAATTCATGCTTTTATAAGCAAATCTCTCATCTGCCGTTGTAACATTGGCAATTAATGAAAATAGTTTAACGAAAAAGGTGGTGTTGACGGTGAAAATGATTTTTTTTTTGTTCTTTATTGGAACCAAGTGGCTCAAGAAATATGTAATATATGAGCAGCTTATCCACAAATGCACAAGAGAAGTCGGCAAAGCATCAAACATGCCACGTGCATAAGAGCCAGAAGCAAGTAGATAGAGGGAATATGCAAAGTAGGCGATAAAATTTTCAAGCTTTTTGCCACGATATGACAGCCTTTTTGTATTCTGGTGTAGCTTTGTTAAACTTATTCTGTTTTCTTCTTCCTTTCAATATATTTTTGTTTCTTCTTTCAATGAAATGTATTTTTATTTCACATGAGCTGTTCGGCATGCAGTTTTTTTATTTTTTTGTACTGTAGAAATATTAATGACTTCAACTTTCATCATTTTAAGTGCCTCTTATAATTCAATGTTTTTCACTATCACCACAGCTCGGGTATATTGTTTCAACTCCTGAGTGGTAAGAAATCTATTATCACGATTCCTGATGATTATTGCAGCTCCTGTCAAAGCATTGTCTTTGATCGGTCTGTTGAAATTCACTTTAATCTAACCGGGCGGTGGGGGACTCTTGGTGTGAGCAGAGGAAGGATTACATGAGTAGCATTGACTAATAGAGTTCTAGTTCCTCAGGTTGGAGTGAAGTGAAGTCTCCTAGGTTAAGGAGAGAGTATTTAGGTTGCTATAACTGTCGGTACTGAATAAGGCACGAGTGCACCTTGTTATCTACTGCGCTCCAAATTTAGTACAATGTAAGCAGCAACAACTTTAGACTTGGGATTCCAAGACCTCTTTCTTGAACAAGGATAAAGTCGCTAATCTTGTCGTACGAAGGAAACATGAGATTTAGACTCGTAGTACGAAGGGAGCAAGAGATTGTGGAACTACACCAATTCAAGAAGAAGTCTTGTAACAAGTTCCTTCTTGAGTCTCGAGTCAACCAAGCTCAATATCACCATAATCTCAAGTCTAGGCAGGCTCAGCCTTGAGATTAACATCATCTTGATTCAAGATAAAATCCAAAATCGACATTGACATCGACATCAATGTCAGTCAAGAAACTTGTTTTCAGTGCTTGTCCTTGAAGGGTAAGAATATATTTCTAGATTCAGTCTCTATACTTAACACTCCAATGTCAGCAATGACATCTCAAGATTGCCCAACAATTATGGGCAATGGTTATCAACATTAGAGCGAATCTGATGATCGAAGCTCAACAAGTTGTCTTTTTAGAGAGATTGAAATGAAATCCAAATCCTATCAATTTAGGAAGGTAGATGGTAGGTGTGCTCCTGGAGTACTAGCAAATAGATAGATACTTTCGAGGAAATAAGAAGTTAATTTCGAATAAGATTTGAAGCTTGTTACTATCAACAAAAAAAAGAAGATTTAAAGCTTATTTGTGATAATAAATAAATAAATTTAACTACTATTGAAAGCTAAATTAACACAAAAGATTACGCAAAGTATAATATGATTGTCGATAGTTGTCTACATCTACTCCACCATCGCATTAAGAGGCTCCTCTAAAATTTTCATTGAAAACAAACACTTCTTCTAAATTAGGGTAATGGATAAAGTCATATACTAAGCCATAAACTCTCCTTATTTAGGCTTCACTACCTAGAAACCCTCCACTCTAATGCATGAGAATTATTGGGTGCGACAAGCGGAACACATCGGTAGTTCACTCACGAATGACGATGCATAGCGTGTTGCCGGTGGACTTCGTGCTTGACGGCAAGTGGATGGAGCAGAAGGACCGGATAGTTCAGTCACACCAACTAGATCGTTCATCTATTCGGTTACCATGGCCGAACCAATACTGTGGCTTGATCGGACAATTCGACCTTACCAGAACGTCAGATCAGTCTTATGTGTTGCCATGACTAGACTGTCTGATCTTCACACTTTGTCTACTCTGGCCGCTTGTCGCCAAGTGTGGGGTCCACTAGCTACACGCAACACGTCGCAATTTGTGAGTGAATGGCCGATGTACTTCGCATGTTGCACTCAATAATTTCTCCTAATACACATATACACTTCTTTCAAGTCTTAGAAGTCCTCTTCACTTGTCAAGTGAGTGAAGATACACATTACCCCATTTGAGACCATTTTTCACTGCCCAATTGAAAGCATATAAGTTCTTGGATAATATACGATATGTCAACTAAGTTCTCATTCCGTTTTCTAGGAAAATATATACTAAAGAGAAACACGGGATGAACATGTAACCCCTGAACATTTGGATACTCGAACAGTTAAGAACTATATTATAACTCTTCTCGAGTCTTCTTAGTTTCTTCAAATCAATATTCTTCATTTCTTCTCTAGTAAATTAACATGAAGCTTAGTTATATATGTTTCGAACGCCGTAATAAAATTGGTAAAATAATCCATAATAAAAATAAAAATGGCTAGCAAAAAACAGTAAATTTTCAGTGCTGTCTCATTTCATTGGAATATATTTTTTAAAAATTTTAAATTTTTTAAAATAAAAAATTATTTCAATATTATGTTTTGATGTAAAATTATTCTATTATTAGAAATTATATTAAATATAAAATAAAATTAATTTTTTTATTAAAGTAAGTGTAAAGATGTGAAATAAAATTAATTTTTAATATTAAAATTCGTGTAGGAATTGAAATAAAATTGATTTTTAATATTTAAATTTATATATGATGTAAAAAATATAAATATTAGAGCAGTTCGGTTGTTTTATTGGCTCCAATCAAATAAAGATAAAAATATTTTTCTTAAAAAAAAAAAAAACTTTGAATATAAGGCAAAGATAGAACAATAAAAAAATAAGAAAAATTTACTTATATCACTTCTAAAGTAAGCTTTATTACATATTTCACCTTCAAAGTTATTTATTTACTTTTGTCCTCTCTAAAGTAAGTTTTATTACATATTTTATCCTCAAAATTATTACATTAAGATTAACGATTAATATTTAGAGATCATGCTTTTTTATCAATAAACTTCTTTATTTTATAGCACAGATTCAATATAAATTTATATTTTTTTTAATTAAAAAATTTTAAACTTATAAGTAATAACTTAGAATTATTTTTAAATAAAACAAAGCAACAGTTTAAGTTAAAATAAATATAATGGCATATTAAAGTAAAAATAATAAAAAATTAAGTGAAACATATTTAATACTTATAGCTCTGAAGCAAAAACAACAAAAAAAACTAAATATATAACACTTGAAGTAGATTATTACTAATAAAAAGTTGATAAATCTAAGTAGTAATATAAGATAATTACAAAAAAGCTCGAATTATTGGGCTGAGCCGCGAGCTAAGGTCGGATCGGATATGATCGAATTGGCTCGATCTCTATTTTTTTTTAAATATTAATAATATATTCAATCATTTATTATAATTATTTATTATTTTTACAAAAATATAAATAATTAATTGTGGTTAGAATATAGTTTAGTATGTATAATTAATTTAATTTAAAATTTCTAATAAAATCATTTTTTTAGAAAAAACTTTCACTTTATGAAGAATTTGAGTTGGCGAACTCGAATCGAATTGATATGAGCTGAGTTTGAGCCGTGCCTGACTCGGCTCGAACTCGGATCATTCTCATCCCTAATTGTGGTAGAGATTATGAGGTGGGAGAAGAGCAATGACCTTCGAGAATTTTATATCCAAGTAACTCTTTACTTTTTTGTTTAACAAATAGTCCTTCAAGGTAATTCTATCCTTATGAGCTTGCATTTTAGTCAATGCTATTGATCAATCATGCATGAGTAGGTAAGTAAAAGTCAAACTCATGCATATGCTATAATGCTACTTATAGATCTGACTCACTGAGTCTACAGGTAGATGGGTTTTGTTAATGATTTGAGTACATTTTTAATTTTCAGTCCCTGAGGTATAGAATATTTTCATATACACCCATTTCATTTCCATCATGGTCCTATTCTTTTTCTTTCTTTGAAACATTCCCATGTTAATTACTTTCAAAATGTCAAGTATATTTTATCAACGTTTAGGAAAAGTTATTGATAGGTCCTTATAATTTACCAATAATTATATTTTAGTTCATATTATTTTGAAATTTTTTACTTAGGTTTTAATACTTTTTGAAAACTTTCACTTAGGTTCTTAGAATTTAAAATATGGACCTAAAGTAAAGCAAAATAGAGACTAATAGGTTCTTATAATTTTTATTAAGGACCTAAGTGAGTTTCAAAAAGTATAAAATGTAATTATTGGTAGAATACTATAGGAAGCTATAATAATTTTTACTCGACTTTGTTTGATTGAAGTTTATTTTTAAAAGATATTTTTGTTTTTATAAATTTAGAAATACAAAGGAAATTATTTTAATATTATAATATGATATAAAATTAGTTATTAAAATTGAAATTTTTATAAAATATAAAAAAAATTAATTTATAATATTTATTTTTAAATATAATGTAAATAAATATAAAATATTAATAAAAATATATTTAGAAAAATTTCTTAATATTCTTAGCTCCAATCAAATGGGATAAATCAGATCATTATTAGTTTTAAAAAAAATGCTTGCTGAATTTCCGAATAAATGTACCGTTAGTTTGATCCCAATTAAGTCTCGGATGAGAAACGTGAATAATTGCATCAGATAGTTGACAGCCAATATAAAACTCATCGAATAAATATAGCCGACTTCAATTAGTGTGATATATAGAGGCTTGATTTATTATTGTTGTTATTGCTGCTCACCTTTTAAATAATTATATCTTTCTATTTTTTTAATGACTGTTTGAGTTTAATTTTAACCCCATATTGATGTTATTTTGATGAAATGTTTTATGGAGGAAAACATACTTTTGTCCGACGTTTTAAGAAAGCGATGATTTCATGTTTAAGTCTTCATCAAATCCCGTCATTTCATCGAAGCATTCAACATACGTAGTAAATTTAGGCACTATTTGCAATTATATGCAACATTTTCTTGAATAGATAGAATTATGAGTTAATTGATTACATTTGGTGCATTTAAATCTTAAAACTATAAAACTGCTGAAAGATTTATCGAGCAAAATTCCAGATTTGCTATCAAGAAACTCTAAGAAAATTGGAAATCCCGCACCGTGCTCTTAGCTGTGTAAGGAGCTAAGGAAGAGCATGATGTATGAATTTTCTAGGTTTTCATGTCGTTCGATGGTCGTATAGTGATACATAGTATTGTCGGATGACAATTAATCATCAACTTTTTGCATTTGAAACATGCAGTTAGTAACCGATGGTTGAGTTTTCGGATATATATAATGAATAACTGATGACTCATTCGACAACTAATGACATGGTCACACCTCGGTGTTTAGTTAATATTTTGGTTTGGTGACCAGTAGACATCACAATTTTATTACTATATTATATCGACAATTATCATGAACTTTTGATTGCTCATTTTTTGATACGTTGTTTCAATGAAACCAGTGGTCACTCATGATGTGCTCTGGCTTCAGCAACCAGACGTTCGATCAATAAGCCAATTTCTATCACTGTTATAATGCAAAGATTGTAACGACGCCTCCTTCAATGATGAGCATCAACTAGTCAACTCGTGTTTTATATGGCTTGCTCGAACTCTAACCCTACCTAATTTTTACATCCCTGAATACATGCAAGTAACTAGGCTTGGGTCAACCCGAGCCTCGCAAAAGATAACTTTAATTAATCGATCCTGAGCATCTTGACGCAATTTAGTTAGAATTCAAATCGAGTTTGACACAAAATTTTTTTTTTCAACTATTGGTTTCCAGCACACTGTGACCTCAGCATTTTATATTCAAGTGCCTCTATTTTTTTTTTTATACTTGAAGACTTACATGATTATAATTATTCATTTTAAGTCAATGCTGTGATCAATTATTCCAGAGTAGGTGTGTAGAACACACACATATGCTACGTATGATCTGAAAAAAATATATATCTTAGTATTTTGGGTATTTTTTTTGAGTCCCTTGGTTGTAATTAATGAGTTCTCACGTAGAGAATATATTTTAACAAATTTGAAATGGGTCCTTAATCTTTTTTGGCTTTAAGTTTCAGTGACAATGACACGAACAATATGCATAGGTTATAAATTATCATTCAAGCTTATCTAAATTTGCAACTCTATATCGATTAAATGATTTTATGTTACAAATTATTGTTATGAGTTGACCGTCCAATTTCAATGATCGGGTTGAGTATTTAATAGTTTTTTCTCGATTTGAGGGATAAAATGCCCTAGAAGGATGGAGTAATATCAGATAAAATAAGCACGACTCAAAATAAATGATAGTGAGGTCTTAGGGACTGAACATAAATAACTATTTGAAAACAGATAGATATACTTATTAAGCCACGGGTAAATAACAAATTAGTCCTCCAATTTATGCCTATGCATTCTAACTTTACAAAATATGCCCTCCAGATTGAAAATATACACAGGCAAGTCCTTTCATGCATCATAATGGTAAAACCCTTAACATAAAATGACAGTTTTGCCCTTGTCACAAATTTATAATAATTCCAAAGAAAGCATAGGGATGGTAGTTTATCTAGAATATCGATAGTTGCTTAATATTTGAATCAATATTTAGCTCAAATCAAGCTTGGCTAGAATTTATTTAGCTGAGCCATTATCGAATCGGATCAACTTGGCTCGATCTCTATTCTTTAAAATATAAATAACAACAACAATAACAACAATCAAGTCTTAATCCCACTAGGTGGGGTCGGCTACATGAATCCTTTGTTTCCATTGCGCTCTTTCAGTTGCCAGATTTTTATCTAAGTCTAAGTAATTAAAATCACTCCTTATAGTTTTTTGTCATGTTTTCTTTGGTCTCTCTCTTTCTCTTTGTGTATAGGTAAAATTCAATAACTCAATTTTTCTAAGTGGAATTTCAATCGGCCTACGATTTAGATGTTCAAACCATTTAAGCCGACTTTCTCTAAGTTTATCCTCAATTGATGCAACACTAACTTTCTTTCGGATATACTTATTTCTCATTCTATCATTTTGTGTATATCATAAATCTATTTTAGCATCCTTATTTCTGCAACAAAGAGAAAATTATTTGTAACGTATACATAAATATGTGTTAAGTATAGTAAAAATATATGTTAAGTGGTCTAGTGGGTATGATTAATCCAGTTTTAATTTCTATTAGAAGCATTATTTTTTATTTTAAATTCTTTGGAGAGCTTAATTAAGTTAGCTTGATTAAAGGTTGTGCTAGCTCGAAAATAAGATGGGCCATCTCGGACTCGAGTCAAATTGAGATGAGTCGAGCTTGAGCTGTGCTAGTTCGACTTGAACCTCGGCATCTGTACTATTTTCAATCTATAGAACTTGTTTAGTTAAATTAAAAATGAGAAGGACTTAATTGTATATAGACTCCCAAATTAGAGGAACTTATTTGTTATTTATCTTAAAATTAATTTGTTATTAGTTTGTTGCATCACAATTAATTAATACACTGTTTGCATGATAACTAATTCATATATGTATATATATATATATATA